>JAXDDW010000088.1:582500-585000 GCA_034670385.1 Hoplostethus mediterraneus | reverse complement strand
TACCTGTACTTAATCATTTGCAAAGATGTACTGAGACATTGAGACATGTACTAAGACATTTGCAATTTGATGAAATGAATGAGAAATGCTATTCTGTTGTGAACAATTGCAAAGTGGTTTAGAGGTTTGTCCATGTTATTTTCAGAATGTAATTTCTGTTTCAAGAAATGAGCCAAACCAATGGAGAAATACTGTAATCCCCCACAAGATTTTACAGTATTTCTCCATTGGTTTGGCTCATTTCTTGAAACAGAAATTACATTCTGAAAATAACATGGACAAACCTCTAAACCACTTTGCAATTGTTCACAACAGAATAGCATTTCTCATTCATTTCATCAAATTGCAAATGTCTTAATACATGTCTCAATGTCTCAGTACATCTTTGCAAATGATTAAGTACAGGTAGCCTACAGTTAGCACAATTTCCAAGTGAATACATCTTGTTGATCTAAACTGATCAGTTGATTCTCAGTCTAATGGTTGTTCTCTCCAAAACATGTCAGCATCATTTCATTATATAAGTCATCACATGCACAATAGTCTGTTCAATTGTCAAAATTAGTCAAGAACATAATACCATGAATACCATTTATGAATCTCTTGGAACATTTGATACATTGATTACAGTAATTGACAGTCAGGTGAAACTAACTTGAGGAGTTTCACACATCATCAGGGCCTGGTTCACTACTCATCCAAGGATGGTCATGGTGTTCCTACCACCTTACTCTCCTTTCCTCAATCCTATTGAGGAGTTTTTCTCCGCTTGGAGGTGGAGAGTGTATGAGCATCAGGCTCAAAATCAGAGGTCCCTGCTCCATGCAATGGACGCTGCGTGTGAAGATCAGGAGATCAGTGTAGGGGATGGTTGCGACATGCACGCCGTTTCTTCCCTCGTTGCATCACAAGGGAGAATATCCGCTGTGATGTGGATGAGAATCTGTGGCCAGACAGACAGCAGCGTGTGGACGGCCAGGAGGGTGAGGATGAGGACAGTGACCAGTGAAGAAGTATTACTTGTGAAACTCCAGCTTTATTTACAGCACTGTAGGCTACATATAATTTTCCTTGTTTTTTGTTTATGGGTTTATATTACAGTATATTATGCTGTATACATTTTCTTTTTACTCTGAAGTTACTTGATGTGTGTGAATAGAAATGGTTACAATTTCCTTGGCAGTATGAGTGCAATGTGTGATGTCAAACCTTGGAGGCTACTCTTACCGTAAAATACTTTTTTTCAGTTTTATACACAATTGTATTCTGTTAGCTCGACAAACAAAACTAGTACAGTAACCATTGTCAATGAAGGACTGGGCTAAGACTGAGAGGTGGACATGAGGGATATTTCAATGGTCCTCTGCCATAGTGACAAAACATCTAAACATTTTGACTTGCAGTGCTTACACAATGCCAAAGGGATGATGCATTTTGGGGGCACTGACTATTTATATGAGAAAGGAATTTAGTTTTGACACATGAGTGAACTGTTTTGGGAGAGATATGAGCTTTTGCAGGTGAACCATGGTGTTGTGCTGAACCATCCAGGTTACTTTGGCAAAAGCACCAAGAGTGTTGAGAACGTCCGGTCTGTTTCAAGAAATGAGCCAAAGCAATTGAGAAGGATCTTTTGCATTTTGGTGGCACTGACTATTTATATGGGAAAGGAATTTAGTTTTGAAGCATGAGTGAACCGTTTTGGGAGAGATATGAGCTTTTGCAAGTGAGCTATGGTGGTGTGCTGAACTGTAAGACTGTTTTGCAAAATGATCTTAGAGTTTTGAGAATGTAATTTCTGTTTCAAGAAATGAGCCAAACCAATGGAGAAATACTGTAATTCATAAACAAGATTTGAAAAAAAAAAAAAAAAGATTCTTACAGATGATTGATAATTAAAAACCAAATGAAAACGAATTGTTCTTTTTAAAGACATCTTCATCCTGGATCCTTTCTATAGTAGAGATCTGAACCATCTGATCATCTGGTTTAAGACCTTTAAAACCAGAAAACATTTCAAATGAAGAGATGAAACAAACATGTCTTCCTTTTTTCTTTCTTCTTTTCTTCACCTCTCGTCTTATTTATGCAGCTCTCTCGTTCTCCCTCCTCACCTCTCATCATTTCCATTTGTTTCTCCATTCTCTTCACTCTGCTTCTCTCTCTCTCTTCATACTGATTCTTCTCTTCATCTCTATTCCCTCTTTTCCATTTCGCTCACTGAGGCAGTTTCCTCTCTACTAGACTGTTTCTCTCTGTCTCTCTTCCCATTACTGTCTCATGTTCATATTGAATTACAACAGCTGAATGGAAAAAGGGGAAATTCAATAAAATCTCCTTTACATCGCTGGAATCCTTTTCTACTCGTTTGAAGTGGAAAATGTTTTTGTTGATGAAGAAATCATCTGATGAACATGAAGTCTGAAGCCTCGTGGTCCAGGCTGATGGATGCTTCAGTCTCATTCAGACGTCCACATTATTATTTCACATTCAGGGAAGA
>JAXDDW010000088.1:572500-577500 GCA_034670385.1 Hoplostethus mediterraneus | reverse complement strand
AAAGGAGAAAAGGAGGGGACGAAAGGAAGGGAGGAGAGAGGAGAAAGGTGATTTAAAATGCTGTAGAGGAGGAGATGGGAGGCAAGAATAAGAGAGAAGAGGAGCAGAGAGGAGACACCAATGCATCCTCCCCCCTCCTCCCCCCCTCCTCCCCTTTCTCCCGCTGTCTAACACTTGATCCCTCTTTTAGTCTTTTTTATCTTATTTTGGTGGGAGATCAATGTTGTTCTGCAGACACCAGCAGTCCGATATGTCTTTTAGATCCCCAGAACACGAAGCCTCGACTTCACGACGTTTACACATCGATTTTAAAGATGCACCTGAGTTCAGTATGTGTGGTTTTATGGTGCAGGGTTACAGCAGACAGACAACACACTGCTGCAGACCTCAGATCTGTGAATGGAAAACACAGTGACCTTTAACCTTTGATTACCTTTAAAAACAACATAAAAACACATTTATTTCAACTGGCTCTCAACTAGTCTAACTAGTCTAACTAGTCTGTTACTGCTGCTGCTCTTTTCATCCTTTTAGTACTTTTTTCATTTATTGTTTTTGATCTTTTCATGGTTTATCGTTTAATCTGGTCTGTATTATTATTATTATTTTTATTATAATTATTATTATTATTATATGTGTATATCGTGTGAGATGTACAGGGATGAAAGACTGAAAGTTTTCTCATTGTTTTCTCTTTCCCATGCATACGATAATGCATTAGGCACATCTAAAAAAATCCGTAAAGAGAAGATGCTTTCAAAAATAATGAAATATCTAGTTCCTAAATATCAAAACATTTACAATAAAGAGCAGTGATGTAAAAAAGATCAATAAATCTAAGATCAAATTTATTTAGAAGATCTGAGACAGGACTGGATGTGTTGCTGGACTTTTCTGCTATTGAACCTGAATCCTTTCAGCAGTAAATCAGACTATCGTTTTGGAAGATGTGAGTTTGAGATTTTGAAGATTTTACTTTTAGTATCAATATTGATCATCTGAAATGTCATCAGTTCAAATGACGATAACAATATGACAACACATTATAAGAAGGCAACTTGTTTTTATTTCAAAGGTTTATCAATATTTGAGAGAGAGAGAGAGAGTAATGGAGAGAGAGAGAGAGAGAGTAATGGAGAGAGACAGAAACAGAGAGAGCGACAGAAACAAGGCGAGAGAGAGACAGAAGGGGAGTTGGCCTTGACTTTGAGGAAGAGTTGTTTCAAGGTAACAAGGAGGAGAAACTCTCTCTCTCTCTCTCTCTCTCTCTCTCTCTCTCTCGCTCTCTCTCGCTCTGTCATTTGGCGCCCAGGGTGAAGTTATGATAATAAGAGAAAGGAAAAGCTATTACTGTGGCTGCTCTCTCATTATGTAAATGATATTAAACAGGCCCTCTGTGTGTGTGTGTGTGTGTGTGTGTGTGTGTGTGTGCGTGTGCATGTGCACACAAGCCTGTGTGTGTGTGTGTTCATGTTCATATTTGGATGTGTGTGTATTTGTGTTTTTATGTTCAAACATGTCTTTTTTTAATGAACGTGTGCCTGTGTGTGTGTGTGTGTGTGTGTGTGTGTGTGTGTGTGTGTGTGTGTGTGTGTGTGTCCCGGGGCTACGGGTGCTAATCTCCACACAGTGATTACAAGGTGTCAAACTCCCCCACATTGATTATGACATGTTAATTACATGCTGTGTTTCCACCTGCTCTGATGACACAACACACACTTTGAAAGGTGTGTGTGTGTGTGCATGTGCACGTGCACGCACATACCAACATTGGCGCACGTGCATGAGAGCCTTTTTGTGTGCATTTGAGAGAGAATCTGTGTGCGTGCCTGCAATTCTGTGTATGTGTGTAGATGTAAGACTCTGCATGTAGATGTGTGTGTGTGTGTGTGTGTGGACAATGCAGCAGACAACTAGCAGTCATTGAGATGTATCAGACGTTGTGGTAATTGCTGCAGCTAGCCGAGGTCGCGGCTCCAATGTAGCGGTGTGTTTACCTGCAGGCGACGGCGGAGGAAACATCACCTGCTGCTCTCACGCCGAGCATCATGGTCTATTTCTATTTCTGAGACGGCAAAACACGCACACAGTGGGAGGTCGGGTTTTGTTGTTTTTGCACAGGTTTCTGATCTTTAGATTTCAAATGGTATGTTCCATAACAAAGTGGATGGTTCGTCTTTGTGGCATTTGGTCATTGGTTTATATTTCATCAACAACATCCCTTCCACCTTTCATCTTAGCTTTTATTTGATTTTTTCCATGCACGTTTTCCATGCTCTATATCAATCAATCAATCAATCAATCAATCAATTTGAGAAGGGTCCAGCTGCAGATCTCCACTCTCAGCACCCTAGTTCTGTGAGCCAATGGGGTTTGAGACCTCCACTCTCAGTACCCAGTCTGTGAGCCAGTGGGGGTTGAGCATGAGTAGTGGGGTTCTGTTGTATGAAGTACGTAAACTTCCACTTATTTGCAGTCCACCAAAATCTGTTTCTGAACAATTTTGAGGCGAGAAATAAGCTATCCAATTACTGAATCTTCACTCATATTAGATCTACAAGGCCTAATTTAAAAGTTTGTTCCGAGTTTCGTAAGTCAACGGTACTACTGCACTGCCGGTTGCAACCGCTTTCTTGGCCGTGCTTCAAGCTAGTGGGGGACAAAGGCCCAAACTACACATGTAAGTAACGTAGTCTAATACTACTTTTATGTCAGCAATTTTTATATTAATAATATTACAATAATGCTGATAATGCTTTCTTATTTGTATTCAGAATAAATGTTTTGTAAATAAATGCATTTACGGCTCCGACTGCTAGCCTATTAGCTTACTACTATAATTTCCCATAGTATATAGTCTTCAAGAAAATACAATACAAATATTGATGTAGTTTAATATTTGTAATATATATCGCAGTATATATATATATATATCGCGATATATATATATATATATCGCTTCATATATTTATAGACTTCTGAAAGAAAATACAATACATTATAGTGAGGATGATGAGCCCGGAGGTGGGCGGAGCTCTGGAGGGTGATGAGCCCGGAGGTGGGCGGAGCTCTGGAGGGTGATGAGCCCGGAGGTGGGCGGAGCTCTGGAGGGTGATGAGCCCGGAGGTGGGCGGAGCTCTGGAGGGTGATGAGCCCGGAGGTGGGCGGAGCTCTGGAGGGTGATGAGCCCGGAGGTGGGCGGAGCTCTGGAGGGTGATGAGCCCGGAGGTGGGCGGAGCTCTGGAGGGTGATGAGCCCGGAGGTGGGCGGAGCTCTGGAGGGTGATGAGCCCAGAGGTCTGCGGTCTGCAGCTGGACCCTTTTGTCATTTATTCACTCTTATACAAGTTCCAGGGCTTGTAACAGTAATAGTCAGGTGATGATGCAACGCCTCTTGGTGAGGATCAATAGTTCTTGTTTCTCCTGATTTCACCAAATCACACCGGGAGCCTTTCAGAGCAACCAGACACCAGATCCTGGAAGTAATCATGAAATTACAAATATTGACTGTTACTGTTCAGCAGCCTGGCTGTGTGTGTGTGTGTGTGGTGGTCTATCTAGCTTGTTTATATGCTTCATACCACAGATCCTCGGGGGTTTATAAATATTGATTGTTACAAAGGATGGATGGATGTTTGATAGCTTGTCCTGAACCCTGGGAATACACACACACACACACACACACACACACACACACACACACACACACACACACACACACACAAACTAAACCCCTAAACACAGACCAATCCAATTTCTGCGATGTGTGTTACTTTCTCTTTCACCCTCTACCCTCTCTCTTCCTCTCTCTCTCTCCACCTCCCCCTCTCTTCCTCTTCCTCCCTCTCTCTCTCTCTTGAGATGTATTGAGTTGACTATTTGAAGGGTTTCTCTACAAAATGAGAAATCCACCATTTACCCCCCTCCCCAAAACACAGCACAATACATCAGGATGCTGATAGTGGGGTTGAGAGCAGCCTCTCTCTGATTGGTCGATCCCAGGTCCGTTTTAGAAGGTGATTGGTCATTTAGTGTTTTAGTGTCTGACGGATCAAAACAAGATGTAAACAAACTCTGAGTATCATTTATTGCCTCTTGATGGTTTTGTGGACTTACAGAACATTTTAGTGGGTTGAGTCTAATTCATCAGAAATCAATACATATATACAGTTATTGATCACAAATGATGGAAAGGCTCCACAAGCATTTTGTTTATAGTTGAGGGATGAGAAAGAGGAGGTCTGAGGGGATAGGTCTACATGGTGCAGTGATGTTTTATCTGCCGGTAGAAGAACCTTGACAGAGAACAGGACGTAATTAAATCATCAATACAGGTACACATGGTCGCTCCGCATCAGGTTCCTCCAACACAATGAAGAACTCACTGAGAATTGGTCTGACACTTGAGATGCTTTTTGCTCCTTCAAACCTCCTGGAGCGCAAAAAACCAAACCGCCATTCCTTAAAAGTTCAGGGCTCTTGAAATGCATTAGGTCGTGCCATGGGAGACGATCCACAATGAAGGACGCACTGAGGACGGGTTCAAAACATTTACCTGAGCTGCATCGCCGCTCATGAAACTCTATTCAAACTGAATAGACACCAGAATAGACCCACAATAGGCTGCTGGGAGCACGGGGAGCACGGGGAGCACGGGGAGCACGGGGAGCCTGAGATGCACCAAGATGTACAGATGATTAAATGGCTGCATTTACAGTATATAACGCTTTACAATATATACCTCTCATTCACACACACACACACACACACACACACACACACACACACCGATGGCAGTGAGCGACCATGCGAGGTGCTGGCCTGACCATCGGGAGCAATTTGGGGTTCAGTGCCTTGCCCGAGGACTCTTCGACATGTGGACTGGAGGAGCTGGGGATCAAACCTCCAACCTGGTGATCAGTGGACAACCTGCTCTACCGCTGAGCCACAGCCTGACATTTAAATGCTGACGTTTAAAAAAGCATTGTTCTCAGTGATTGG
>JAXDDW010000088.1:565000-570000 GCA_034670385.1 Hoplostethus mediterraneus | reverse complement strand
GTTGGAAAATGTTCCTCTGTTTATGTCTGAGTACTGATGATGAGGAGGGGAGCCTGGAGCTTCATCTCTCTCGTGCAGGTTTATAGTCTTTTTAACACGACTGGCTGAGCTTTTATTTTGACATGACTTGATTGTGGTTTGTGTTGCAGTGAAAATAAAGGTGGTCTTAAATTCAATTCTCCCTCCCTTTCTATTTCTCCCTTAAATGTGTGTGTGTGTGTGTGTGTGTGTGTCGGGTGTGTGTGTGTGTGTGTGTGTGTGTGTGTGTGTGCGCGCGCGTGTGTGTGACCTCGCTTGGGAGGTTATATATTAAGAAGTTTACACATGGTTATCTCTCTTCTCTCTCTCTTTCATTCTGTCTTTCCATCTTTCCCTCATCTCTCTATCTCATCAAAGAGCTCATGTCTGACTGAGTGATTGAACTGAAAACCAAACCCCCTAGTTGGTTCACGACTCTTGGACTGAAGTGAACTACGAAAACATCTTTTCTATCTTTTCTATCTCATTTATTTCCACTGTGCTGTGATCTGTAACACAAAGCCTCTTTACCGAGAAAACAATTACTCAAAGAGTTCACGTTCAACTCAGATTTAAACCCCATGTTAATAATGGAAATAACATATTGTAATAGTAATACATGTCTTTACTGCACACACACACACACACACACACACACACACACACACACAAACCTTTCATTGCAATATGACATATTACATTCATATGCGTTTCAGATAATGCTTAATGTGTGTGCTTGAATAGCACACACGCAAACAAGCATGCATGTGTGTGCACGTGCACATCTGAGTGCGTGCATGTGTGTGCATGTGTGTGAGTGACATAGACCATCCTGTAATTGCATGCATTGACTATGGTGGGTTTTACTGAGTCCACATAAGGCCTGAGTGATAAAACCTCTCTGACTCACCAGACGTCTCTTATCACATCAAACAGTTTAGTGAACCATGAAAACATGTCACGTTTTCACTTGTTTATTGACACATTTGCGAACCAAGTGAAAATATCTTGAAATTAGTCAAGGTACATCACCAATAGTTGTTTTTGAACAGTTTTAGGGTGGATTTTTCATCAGAAGTTCCCTGTTTACTCCCTTCAACCATTCAGAGAGCAGAAGAAGAGACAGATCAGTGTCGTCGGTGCTTACAGGTGCTGAGTCAGCATTTTAACATCAATAAGTCATTGGCACATTCATTCACACATTAGTATAATAATAACTTCAGCGTCTGAACTGTGTCCCACCGGGGGACATCCATGGAAACATGGTGGTCTTCATTCAAAACACTGGCAGCAACAACGCCGCTGGTGTGAGTCGGAGGCGACCGATCGTCTCCACCGCGGCCTGATGGTGATCAAGACATCACAGTTTACTTCACGGTGACATGGTGATGTCACGGCGTGTTACCTGAACAGGTATTTGACCTGTCTGGCCTGACGGTGTTGAGACGAGGCCGGGAACCCGATCTCAGGCTGGCTGACTTATTCAGCAGCCAGACACACCAGGTCTAGTAGGGGTCGCCGAGTCAGATGGCTACATGACACCTGACCTTTCCACCGTTGCCTGTGTGTGTGTGTGTGTGTGTGTGTGTGTGTGTGTGTGTGTGTGTGTGAGTGTATCCAGCAAGTAAAAGTGTTATGTGTTTAATGATAGTGAGATTGAAGTGTGACTCCAACAGCGTCTCTTTCTCTTTTCCACCTTCTGAAGTCAGAAACACACATCACTATAATAACTAATAACAAGCTCAGAGTGACTTGGTCCTCTGGGTCTTTCTTTCTCTTTTTGACTCAACCTGTTTTAGAGGAAAGTACTGTATTAACATGAAGCATTTTCTCAGAAGTTAAGAAAAACGGCCACATTTTAAGAAAGATGACCAAAGATTTTTTTAAATTTTATATTTAGTTTTGAATTCATTTATCAACCAGAAAAGCAAAGTTAAGCTTTAAAAACTGCTGCTTGCCACTCAGGCTGAGTGGCAAGATTTTCAGGGCTTTGCCACAACCATAGCAGGGATTGCGTGCGCACACACACACACACACACACGTCTAACTTTCACTGGACTGGGCCAGACGGCTGAAACACACACCAGAGATCACATCACCTGAGCCACCTCGGGCACACTGTTACCTTCCACAGCGTTACGCGAGGCACGCGGTGCAGCATCCCTTCATAATTACCTCAGCTGGCATGGACACGGTGACTCACAGGACGATGACTGACGCTGTGATGTTCCTCTAGAACGTCAGACAGGGAGTCCGTGGAGGTCCGGCAGCAGCAGGGTGGCAGGGTGCCATCACAGACTCTGAATCAACTTTGGTTCAGGTTAGGCAATGAAACCTTTGGGTTCAGGTTAAACACTTGTGTTTGATTGGTCGTCAAGTAGAAGGCGTGTGTCTTTTCTCCTCCAAGACCGTAACACCGCAGTGTTTCAATGTTTCTAGTCATCTTATTTCATCAAAGTTTATGAGAGTTTATAGACATCTGTCCTGCTGAAGTGTCCTTGAGCAAGACACTACACCTACCAGCTCCAGGGCTGCTGGTTTGCTGTCCTGACCTTTGACCCCAACTTCCCTGTGGAGGCGGGACAGCAAAAATAAATTTCCCTTTGGAATCAATAAACTATCACTAAAAATAAATCAATCAGAATAACGACCCGTTAAAGACTTGACGTCTTTATTGTTGCACATGCAGACGTGTAGTTCAGGTACAACTCAGCTTAACGGGGCTTCATCTGAACATGAGTGAAATAGTTTCCCACCTTCGTAGGAGTTAGAAGTATACATGTATAAGAATTTAAAAAAGGAATAAAATGAGTCTTAACTCTATTTAGCAGTAACCATAGCAACGTGCTAACAGACAGTACCCTCAGTGATAATTGTTAAAAATGCTAAAAAGCGCCAGTACAGATTTATCCCACGTTGTTTCAGTTGCCTGAAGAGAAAAACAACCAACTAAGATTCAACACGTCAAGGAGTCTCTCTCCAACATCTCTTGTGACGTTCCCACTAGGAAACGCCGCTAATGGCATCAAGGTCTAATTATGAGCGGGCGGCGACTCATCCATCACCCTGCTAGTGTCTCTGTCTGGACTGGGTTGTAATCATGGTCTGTCTCAGGTGCCATCTGTCATCCTCTATGTCTGACTGGCTCTGTACTAATCACTATTACAACCATATCACAAGGCCTGAGCGGCTGTTAACAGACTGACATCACCAATAACAACTCAACTCATGGTACGCTGAATGACGCCACGCCGGACCGTTTGAATCCTCTTCATTTCACCTCAGGCTCAGATTATTTTCCATTCTGCTGCCATAATGATAAAAACTTTTTGGATAAACGGTATTTGAACAGAACAGAGGTTATGAAAACAAGTAACACGTTCCCCTCACTGAACCTCATATGTTCAATGTGAGGGAAAACCACCCAGAGTGGGTCGGGGTGATCCGCTGTCCAGGGTTCGACTAGTGATCAACCTCCACCATCATGAAGCTTCTCCATCTGCTGCTCTCAACACCCGGTGTCAGGTCGGTCTTTACCGGGAGAAACCCTCTGGAGACAGGAAGTGATGCATTTTACGTCTCAACAGAAGAAGAACTGAACTCAAACCCTCCCTCTTTCTCCTCCTTCTCCCTTTCTCCATCAATCCCTTTCTTTTTTCCTCCTTTAGCTTTCCTCTCCTTTCCATCTCTCTCTCTCCCTTCATCCTACTCCCCCCCTCCAGGTGCTCTGTGTCTCTCTACCTCCCTCTCTCTCCTCCTCTTCCTCCCCCCCAGTATATTTCACCATTCCCAGATGCCTGGGGCTAGTCCCTTGGTCTGATGGCTCCCAGCAGGAGGGGATGCAGGAACGCCGGGAATATTGGGAGCACACAGAATACTAACACAGAACCAGACGATCAGGAACGTTCCCATTCACCAACGCTGTTATTCACCCTGGAAGAGGTTTGCTCCTCAGTCAGACAGATAACAACATTATTAGACCATTTAACCAACAATACTGCTGATATTCTTCTATTCAATGGAAGGAGAAACAATTAATTAAATGACTCATAGTTGCAATAAAAACCAATAATAATACTTTAATAATGGAAATGGTAACTGTCTCAATTTAGATAGAACCAACTACATCAATATAAATATGTACAGTATGAGATGGTCGGTCTTTTAAAGCGCAACAGTGACCGCCCACTTTTTTTTGCGGCTCTGGTTCCGGAAGTAAATTTCCCATTCATTTACTCCATAGACGTTTCAGAAAATCCTTCTATAAAGAGTTTTAAGGCTGGAACCAAGACAACCAGCTAGACGATGAATCGTGACCATAAAACATTTGATTCTGAGCAAAAAAAAAGATCAGAAAACGGAAGAAAAGGCAAAGGTACAAGACTGTGTACATCATTATTTTATGAAGTAAAGGAACTACTCATCCCATAAACCATTGCGAATGATACTTCCAAACTAACGATAGTTTAGCGTGCTTCTTCTTGAATTGAACATTTGTCAATAGTATAGTGTTGATATTGTTGTTGTTTTGTGTGAGTATATATAGTGTTTCATATAGTATAGTGTAAAGTGTTGTCATCCACATGGTACAGTGATTCGTTCCAGCTGCATAGGATAAACAGCTAGCTAGGTTACGTTAGTAGCTAACGCTAACGTTAGCTGACAAGACATTCGCGGGTGCGGTAAACATTTCCATGGTAACAGCGAGCTCCACCAATCAGAGACGTCGCTGTTACACTTTAGGATTGTGGGTAGTGTAGTACTTCTCCATGTTTTTCTCAAAATAAGGTTGATATCATACGGACTTGTGGCTTCTACAGGAGCATACACTATCGTTTCACAACCTACTAGCTTGTGGTGAGTCTACATTGGATGGTTACGACATTATGGCTAATAATCAAAATCCCTATGCAGCATATGAATGGGATTTTCACTTCCGGAACCACACTGTTGAGCTTTATTGGGGATGTTCGATGCATTTA
>JAXDDW010000088.1:552500-555000 GCA_034670385.1 Hoplostethus mediterraneus | reverse complement strand
CAGATTACTGTTGGTACCTTTCTTTCTTTCTCCTTTCCTAATAGTAAACCTGAGTAAACCTAACTGACACTGCAGGATCATCATGTAGGAGGATTCATTCTTAACCACACCGATCGACTCACAACTGATCAGAATCGACCCGATCACATCAAACGTCTGACGGGTCCTGAAGGGTGTGAGGATCACAGATTCAACACAAGAATGGAGAAACTTTAAGCAATGTCTCCGCCCCCCCGACCGGAGAAGCCATTGATGAGAGAAAATCACCTCAAAAGACTCTACACCGCAAACCCGCCTTGAGACTCGGCGTCATTCTCGACTGTGTAATGTTAGCTAGCTAGTAGGCTAATCTCAAATATGTTGTCAAATGCAAGTCAGGTCCGCGTCGACAAGTATTATACTGCATGGTGAAACACAGCATCACCTCTTCACCGGGTGACTCTGCTCCAGTCAGCTAGCTTACTTCTTCTATTGTGAAAGTGACTTTTATATTCCTGTCCGTTAAAATCTGTCAATGTTGCAATTCCTTGGCTGCCAATAAAGGTGATAAAAGTCCATTTTTTTTAGTTCCAGTTGTAATAGTATCACCTAGCTGTGTAAAATTGATACTCTACTTCCTTGGAGAGGTTGAACTTCCTCCTGGGTCTTCATGCTCATGGGTCCCGGGAAGACGGCGGCGTCTCTCAGGAATGTGAATGAGTCCGATAACGCTCCCCTGGTCATTTCTCTCACTTCTCCGATAAGGTTATGGAAAAGGCCAGAGCCATCTGCCTTTCTGTTTATTGAGATGAAAGCACACGCTTGAAGGTGAAAGTCTTTGTGGTCGGTTTCATGCTCTGCTCCCAGAAGTCTTCCCTCTCACACAGACATTCATCTGTACAACAAAATAACAGAACATGTCCGTTTACAATGTTGACAGAAAAAGGGAGTAGTGAAAGAAATGGATGGACAGAGAGGAAAAACAACCAGAAACACTGTTGATGTTATGTTGTACAGGTTGAACTGCAAAATGTACTTTGAGTTTGAGGTTTCCTCCAGAAAAGGAGGATTGGCCTGGGAAGAACGGCTGTTTGATACCGGACCTGCCCAGGAACATGACTGACACAATGACCTGTACCTGTTAGTTACCAGTCAACTACAGTAGATACATCGTTGTGGCCTTTCCTTCAAGTCATGTAACTTTGTGATTACTCTATTGAGTATTGAATATTGATCCGTGAGTATTCCTTTCTACACTAGCACACCTCTTTTCTTCTATCACTTTGTCTCTTCTTTCGCTTTTGCAATTTTCCATCTTCTTTCTCTTTCCCTCTGATTCTCTCTTCTGTCCCAGAGGTGATCTTGGACTTCTGTTTCCCTTCTTCTTCTTCTTCTTCTTCTTCTTCTTCTTCTTCTTCACCACCTCCTTTCCTTGTCTCTACTGTGCTTGTGTTTTCCTGCTTCTTGAAGTCTTAATCCTTATTTACTCCTTGGTGTCTTTTTCTTTGTCGTTCACTTTTCTGTCTTTAATCTGTTCGGTTGTCCTTTTTTCTTACTGACAACCTAATTTATTCTTGTTAGTTTCCTTTATGACTGTAGTTTTCTTACAATCTGCCGTTTTGACTGTCATCCTTTCACTTTCTTCATCTCTTTTTTCTTCTATCCATCACCACTGTTCCTGGGGCAAAGAAAACTAATAAAGGCTCATACTAGTACACTAGTATTATACCCTTGTTAGTGCCTTGCTCTCCCCATCGAGCTCCACAGAGTCGGTTCATATGATGTTTATTATTTGCAGTGAGTTATCTGTGTGCTGTGTTGCTGCTGTGGTTTGTCCTCATGCTAAGCCGGTGGGTTGATCCGTCACCCTGCAGACTGAAGCCTCTGATGTGGTAATCAGGCCCAGCTGAGGTGGTCCTCTAATCTACAACACAGTTTAGTGGGGACGCAGCTGGGCACACACACACACACACACACACACACACACACACACACACACACACACACACACACACACACACACACACACACACACACACACACACACCAACGACAGAGCTGGCCAGGATGTATCCCGTAGATGCTGCCACCTGACCACCTGTCCAAGGCTACGTTCACACTCCAGGTGAAAACGGCCCAAATCTGAGTTTCTGGACTACATGTGACACAGATCTGATTTTGGAACGTGGACTCTGCCGGGATTGTGAGGTGCTGGATCAAATACGACAGACTCCAGGTGGTTTCATGTGGCCTGGCTCCTCTCCTGCACCCACACATCTCTCTGCAGAACCTGCACAGACGTACTGTGAAATACTGTCTGACCTCCACGACAAGTATTCCTTAAACGTAACGGCTGGACCGCAACTTCACTGGAATTCTGTCTAGTAAATACAACAGGTCTGTTACTCACGTCAAATAGATTAGATTAGATTAGAGTAGATTAGAATAGATTCGATTAGATGGTCTTTATTGTCCCCGAGGGGAAATTGCAGATATGCAGCAGTACAAAACAAGAGAGAGG
>JAXDDW010000088.1:540000-547500 GCA_034670385.1 Hoplostethus mediterraneus | reverse complement strand
AATAAAATAACAACAACAACAATAATAATAATAATAATAGTAATAATAATAATAATAATAATAATAATAATAATTAATAATAATAATTTGCCCCACTTTAATCTTCTATTTTACATTTACTCTCTAAAAGCTTTGCTCGCTCGCTCGCGCACGCATGCACACACACACACACACACACACACACACACACACACACACAAATGCACTAAACAAGACACAGACACACCATGCAGGCACGACACAACAGAAACACACTTGCTCTCACACCACACCCACCCTCCTCTCCACCAGGCCCCCCAAAACCCTTGAAAAGCCACTTAGCCTACGCTCCTCAAACGCCACTCCACCTCCCTCCCTCCTCTGATACTTCGGTCTCTTCTCGTCGACCTCTCCATCTTTTGCTCTGCCACTCTGCATGTCACAAGGAGGGAGAGAGAGAGTGAGAGAGAGAGAGAGAGAGAGAGAGAGAGAGAGATAGAGGGAGAAGAAGAGGAAAGAGTGAGACATCACTGATAGCATGATGAATTTCCTTTTACTCTTTGAGAAATACAGAGATGTGATATTTTTCTCCCAATATTAAAGCATAAGATTTCACCGATGGTTTGATGGTTCAATGCAAAAAACAGAAAGCTGAAAGACAGCGAGACCAAACCGATTAGATTAGATTCATAACAGATCTGTTTCTTAGTATTTGCCTCTTTCTGTTCTAAGCTGGTAGAAACTGTTGTTCACTAACTGTTATTATCTGGGGTCTAATAATGTTTGGTATCAGTGTCCGGCCTGTCCACGAGGCTCGGGGCGGTTTAGTACAAAACAAGCTCACTTTCTTTCTTTCAAAAAAGAAAGAAAGACGAAGGAGCAACTCTAATTCTCAAAGATACTCAGAGTACAAAGGATCAGACAAACACTCAGGAAGAGACGAGGCCCGGGAAGGAGATGGTAAGTATTCATATGAGCTCTGATTCCTGAGACGCACACACACACACACACACACACACAAATGCACAGTGCACACATGCATTGAAGCGCCACACATAGACCTGTACATAAGCATGCACAACCACAGAACATGTATACACACATACACACACACACACACACACATCCATATACTGGGTGCTGGGTAATTGAATGGCACGGCGCTCTGTACCTTTGAAATCTAGTTATTTTGTGGAAGCTGTCGTTACCACTAGCCAGATGATGTTAGCCTTTAGCAGTATTGTATTGCAGACAATGAGGCCACTAGCGCTGCTAGCATCAGGTGTGTGTGCCTGATAGCCAATACTGACATCAAAAGAATTATTTCAGTGTGTTAATTGAATTGAGCTGTGTGCGCACGAGGATTGGATCTCCACTTTGAGTGTGTGTTGTTGTGTCTCCACGCTGTGCTTTTATGTGTGTGTGTTATGTTGGTGAGTGGATGGGTGACTTTGAGTGTGTGAATGTGTGTGTGTGTGTGTTTTGTGTGTGCACGTTAATTGAATTGGGTGTTCTTAAAGATCTGAGAGGTGTGTATAACAGAGCCTGTTCTTGCAGTACACCTGTGGCAGCGAGGAAGCGGCTGATTGTGTGTACAGACAAACCTGGATTAACACCCCGTGGGGCCCCTGGGGGCCCTGGGGGGGGTCACACCTCAAGTGGCCCTTTCACACAAATGCACCCCTAAATAAAACGTCACGGTACTACGGTGGTAATAAGGCTGTATTGAATAGGCCTCCTACTAACAAACATCACACAGGGAGATCGAGGTAGGCGTGGTAGGCTGTCTTGGGGGAGTTACATCGCCTATAAGTGTTTTCCTTTAAATGATATCTATGAGTTTCTTGTTTTTGTTGATTTTGGCGACATCTCTGGTGATGACAAGTCATGATGTCACTGCTGTGGCTGTGGCGGATCACTTTGCAACAGTGTCTCCAGTCCTGTGACATCACTGTGACATCCGTCCTTCCTGAGGTTCAGGAGATGGTTAAAGATGGTTTTGGTGCCAGTGACTGGAAAGGTGGCCGACGTGCTGGAGACACTGAGCCGTATCGAGAAAGTCACAGGTTTGATTCCCCCGTTGAGGTGTCCTTGAGCAACACACAGATACCCCACCTGCTTGAGAGTCAGTCTGGATCAGCGTGTCAGCTAAACGCCTGGAGTGGAAATTCAATTAACTAATAAAAGATTAACGACTCTATCTCTGATATAGTAGATTTATGAAGTCTTTTCTATCTATTTCTATCTCAAAAAGCAGATTAAGTTCCTTTTTGATTTTTTCATTTTCCTTTTAACCATACATTTCCCAACAGAGAGCTTTAGAAGATTTGGTGTGAGAGGGTTGTTTTAAAAGGGGCTTGGCTCCGCTAAGCAGGGCGGCTAACCGAGCTAGCCCGCAATGAAATGTCCCAAATCCCGGAGACTTTGAACACTTTGACTGGAGAGTACGGAGCTTTCACAGGATGGGGCAAGAAAATGGGGCTTAACGCTGTCTAGTGAGAGAGAGGGGAGGGGGGCGAGAGAGCTAGAGAAAGACATAGAGAGAGAGAGCGATAGTGAGAGATCAGAGAAAGTCCCATCCATCTCTCAATTAGGAAATGAAAGCAGAGATCGTCTTAAGAGGTGAGGGATTACGGCCTGACCCTGACGGTGATTCACAACAGAACACACCACTTTCTGACTTTTTACATAATTAAGAAAATTCAATTCACTTATGACTTTTAAACCATCGCAGGAATCTTCAGCTCCGCGCGTCGTTGACGTGACTTCTGCAACTAAGACAGCAGCTAAGTCCTAGAGTGTATTAGTGTTAAAAGCCATAGAAATGATACAGAGTGCATTAATGGTATCGTTTGTGGCCCATACCACCACCTCCCACCACCTACACCCACCTACACCCACCTCCCACCACCTACACCCACCTACACCCACCTACACCCACCTCCCACCACCTACACCCACCTACACCCACCTCCCACCACCTACACCCACCTACACCCACCTCCCACCACCTACACCCACCTACACCCACCTACACCCACCTCCCACCACCTACACCCACCTCCCACCACCTACACCCACCTACACCCACCTCCCACCACCTACACCCACCTCCCACCACCTACACCCACCTACACCCACCTCCCACCACCTACACCCACCTACACCCACCTCCCACCACATCCCACCGCAGGCCACTCTCACATCTCTGTTTGGAGAGTCAAACTGACGCTGTGATTCTTCTCTAAGGTGTAAACTGAAACTGGAAGTAGAGCCTAGCTGAAACTCACTCAGGGTGGATTCCGGGTAGATTCAGGGTAGATTCAGGGTAGATTCAGGGTGGATTCAGGGTAGATTCAGGGTAGATTCAGGGTAGAATCAAGGCAGTTTTAGGGTAGATTCAGGGTAGATTCAGAGTAGATTCAGGGTAGATTCAGGGTAGATTCAGGGTAGATTCAGGGCAGATTCAGGGTAGATTCAGGGTAGATTCAGGGTGTGCAGGACTTCTCCACGGAGAGTCTGTGTTTATCTGCATGTACACTGGTGGATTTCTGCCTGCTGAACTTCTTCCTGTTGGATTTCCTCCTTCTGTGTTGCACATCCTCCAGAAGATTGATAGTCTAGTGTTTAAATTGTCAGTAGTTCTACCGAAAAGGGAAGTTCAACTTTTTTCCTCTTTTGGATTAATAAATGAAATGGAATTGTTTGTGTGTGTGTGTGTGTGTGTGTGTGTGTGTGTGTGTGTGTGTGTGTGTGGTATAGAACAGTAGGGGAGGTCTGGTGCGCCGTATGTTCCATTTGCCCCCCTATGGAGCATGGAACCCCTCTACCACCCATCATCTCCCCTACACACACACACACACACACACACACACACACACACACACACACACACACTCACACACATGAAACACACAACACATGTACATACACACATATGCACTCAACAAGACACAGACACCACAAAGACACAACAACAAATAGCAACGGACAAAGCAACACAGACTCAAACACAAATCATTTTTTGTGTCAAATGATCTTTGGGTAAATAGCTGATCAATGAAAAGAGCAAGCTGGTCATTATTGAAAAAAGACCCTCCAAGGCTTCTGTACATGATCCCTTACATACCTGCATTCACACAGTCCGTCTTTACAACACCTTTTAGTAGGAAACTAACACGTTATGTGGCAGACTGAAATCACACACTACCATACCAGTGTATAACTGTGGTTTGTGTGTGTGTGTGTGTGCATGTGGTTTGCATTTGTAAAAGTGTGTGTGTGTGTGTGTCTGTGTGTGTGCCACTGGGTCCCAGTGAGTAGTATGGTAATAGGATCTCTGGCTCTGAGCCACGGATACATAGAGAGATAGATCTCATTATCCAGGTAGGAATAAAGTCAGAGAGAGAGAGAGAGAGAGAGAGAGAGAGAGAGAGAGAGAGAGAGAGAGAGAGAGAGAGCCCAGGGCAAAAGGAGTCTCCACTCTCTTCTCTCACTCTCTCTGTCTCTATCTCCCTTTTTCATCCGCTTCAAACTTCTTCATCCCTTCATCCCAGCCTCGTCCCCAGTCGCCTGTCTCTCTCTCATGATCTTTACTGAGACAAAGTGATGTACTCTATATGTTAGTGGACTTGTAGCATGGCAGCATGGTGGCTGCAGGTTAAAAGGCCCCATTTGCTGACAATATACTGAAACAGATAGGAGAGAGGAGAGAGGAGAGAGGAGAGGAGAGGAGAGGAGAGGAGAGGAGAGGAGAGGAGAGGAGAGGAGAGGACAGGAGAGGAGAGGAGAGGAGAGGAAAAGAAAAGGCTAGAGGTTTGAGTAAACATCTGAGTTATGGTGAGGAAGGAGGCACAGGAGGGATGAGAAAAGGAAGAGAAAGAAAGTAGAGCGGTGTGTGTGTGTGTGTGTGTGTGTGTGTGTGTGTGTGTGTGTGTGTACGTGAATGGATGAGGGGTGGTCAGAAGTGGTTAGAGGAACAGTGGCCTCCTCATCCCCAGAGGGCTAGAGAGCCAATGATAGCCTCCCTGTTGCTGCTTAGCTGATAACACATAGTACTGCCTCCTAATGTCTCTCTCTCTCTCTCTCCCTCTCTCCCTGTCTCTCCATCTATCTCCCCTCCTCTCTCTCTAACTCTACCTTTCACTCCCCCCTCTTTCTTACCATTTTGCTCTTGCTATCTCTATACGCTCGCTCTCACTTTCCCTCCCTCAAGCTATTTCTCTCTCTCTCTCTCTCTCTCTCTCTCTCTCTCTCTCTCTCTCTCTTGTCTGCAGGAATGAATCAGGCATAAGAAGCCAAACAAGATTTTCAACCCATTGCTTTTGATTAAGTGACTTAACACAGAGGTCTGCAGCCCGGCAATATCACTAATGGTCCGTAGAAAGAGAGATAGTGTTGGGGGAGAGGGGGAGATAGAGAGAGAGAGAGAGAGAGAGAGAGAGAGAGAGAGATAGAAGAGGGCTAAGTCTCCCTCCAGTCGTACCATTATCCTCGGCTAAAGGAGAAAGTGATTATGAACTTTAAAGGAGCTTTCCTCTCGTAGCTTTCTCCGCAGCAAGTTTAGTTGGAGAGTTACGCTTAAGCCGGATTTGGATTCACGCAAATAGGAGGAGAGGAGTGACCCGGGGTGATACTCCAGCAGGACTCGCTCTCTTTAAGATCATTGTCCTCTGCTGGAATTACGAGAGAGTGGGGCGAGGGGTAGTTCACCATCAGAGACTGAGTATCTTCATGTTTTCATCTGTACGTTGTGTTCATGCGATACCTGATGCATCCATACAAACTGGGTAGTTATTATTTCTTGTGCCAGAATTCTTCCAGTTCATGAACAGATGATTCGGTTTTAAATCCCCCGTCTGGTTTATCAGTGGATCCTTTAATTCTACAAATGTTTTTTTTTTTTTTTTGTGCTTTTATGGAAATACAGAACATATGTCCCGACTTATCTGATGTCCTGGAGGATATCAAAACAATTTGGAATATGATCACGAGGATATACTTAAAACATCCCCCAAATAACAAAGAGATTTCCATCACAGTGTTTTTAGATGATGATTTCAAAACCAGTAATGTGGATTTCTGCTGCCATAAACAATATTTTATTAAACATGTTATTACCCTCTGTGTTGTTGTGGTCCGAGGGTCCATTCTCAACATTCAGTGTCTAGATCACCATCACCACAAGCAGCCAAAACATTCACAATCACAGTTTCCATTTTAGGCATTTAGCCTGAGGCTCTTCTGCACAGTGACTCACAGCGAGTGCAGAAGAAACCAACAGTAACTTTTTTTAAATGTGAGCTGTCACTCAACGCATTATGGCAAGGAATGAAAAATGAGAAAATTGGAGGTGTTATGTCTTTCTTGAGACACGAACTGACATATTAAGACCATTATGGCTGCTGTGAATTGCGTTGTTTAAATGAGGCAACACACCGAAAATGAATTTAGTTTCCTAAATTTCACTGTTATTGCTTTGTGCACCAGCCACAGTTTCCAAGAAACCTAGGATTCCCCAGGCGAGGTGTGTGTGTGTGTGTGTGTGTGTGTTGTGTGATAGACAATATGTGTGCGCAGGTGCGTGTGCATATGGGCGCACGTGCACGTGTGTTTGTGTACACGTATGCGTGTGTGTGTGTGTGTGTTTCTCTGCACATTAGCGGTAATTATAGTCAGTAATAACCCTAACGAGGAGAGAGGGACGGGCTGCGTTCAGAGCAGCAATTACAAGTTAATCAGCCACCATGTTGTTGGAAGTAATTAGGCAACGCTGTGAAGGAGTCAGATCTCAGGTAGTTACTGCTGCAGTGAGAGAGAGGGTGTGGCTGTGTGTGTGTGTGAGAGAGAGATAGATGGAGAATGTGTGTGTGTGTGTGTGTGTGTGTGTGTGCACCATTGTAGTCCCATGTGGTATGCCCATGTTTGGTTGTGTTTTTACAGTCTGTCTTTACAAAAGTGTGTGCGTGTGTGTATGTGTGTGTGTGTGTGTAAAGATTCTAAATAGTAAAATGACTAAAACTTTACTTTAAAACGGCCTTATTCTAACGTATTAACCTGAGGAACAGGGTTGCTTCTATGGGGTTGTTCCATTATTTACACTGTTACTGTATTATTATTATGTAGTTCCAACACTTTTCCGTTGGTTAATACACAGAAACACAACCGCTGTAAACTAAAGTGTGAGTGGAAAATGTGTCTTCATCTATATGTCATTCTCTTTTCGTCTCCTCGTGGTTAGGGTTCGGGTTGAAGGGCCTTTTCTAACAGACTGCCTGAGGAGCTGAGGCTGGCAACATCAGTGTTTCCGTTATGTGTGATATTTGTCCTTTGTTTATCATGTTTATCATCATGTCATGTCTTTCATCATCTTGTTGTGTGTAAAGCACTTTGTCACATCAGTATATTGTCACAGGGGCAACAGGACGTCACACTGCAATATAAAAAATAAAAAAAAAAAATAAAAATAATACAAATGGTAAAATAAATAAATTATAGATTATACATATTAGTTTTATATTA
>JAXDDW010000088.1:527500-537500 GCA_034670385.1 Hoplostethus mediterraneus | reverse complement strand
AATGAATATTAATGACAAATTTATGGATGATCTCACTGTACAGCATGTAGGTAGAAAAGCAACGGGCCCAGAACGGAGCCTTGTGGTACACCAAAGTACACATTACAATACTCTGAGGTCATATCGTTGTGGAAGATGCGATGCGTTCTTTCTAATAGATAAGACCTAAGATTTAAGTCAATCAATCCTCTCGTCACATAAAGGGTAAGTTGGCCATTGGCCAATTTCCCAAACATTGTTGGTATATGTTTGGTAACTCACCGCTAACCCTGACAGAATTTCATTAGTTTCAATAGATAGTTTGAGTGTCCCTGATGGTCTAAGTACTGCATACTTGTAATTTTGTCATAACAATGGAAACATTTAAAGATAAATATACTGACTATCAGAACATTCAACACAAAAATATCAATGATGGCTCTCAAAAGCCCATATTGTTCAAACCCTATTGTGAATCAGAAAGATAAAATGTTCTACAACACGCTATTAAGGTGACCATACATACTCCCTTTCATACTACAAGTACTTCAGCTACACAACACAACACATATAACTGAATATAGTGGGCCGCAACACACCCTGCTTCACACCCACAGACACATCCACACCTAGGAGCTGCCCAGTTCAATGAGTCTTGTACTTTTGGGAAGCTTCACTGACGCAGTTGGGGGTTGAGTAACTTGCTTAAGGGCACCTTGACAGTAGTTGTGGAGGGAGTGTTGCTTTCATTATCAAGCATCATCATAACTGGCATCCTCTCCAAGTTGGGTGCTCTTGTGCATTCAAGCTGCTCCAGGCTGTAAACACTGTGAAGGAGATAAGTATCATGCCAGGATGAGAAGCTGCCGCCAATCTCCAGCAATACTGGAGATACTGGTAAATTTCAAGTTATGACGCCAAAATACGAATATGACTAACTCACTGAGGAATCCATTGGTTATACCAGACATCCATCTTGAAAGACTTGCACCTGGTGAAATCAGCAAGACCCTTTAATTATCATTGAATATGTTCAGGGAGGTAAATGACCACCAGCCAATTACTGATAAAGTGTGTTTTTCTCAGGTATGTTTATCTACTACCAATCATCACTTGAAGGTCCTATTCTTTTCTAAAAAATCTAGTTGGCTGATAAACTGTAAGTACAATATAACAAGTGAAAAGCAACTTTCATTAATTTCCTCTTCAGTCTCTACTTGTTTTTTCAAGCAGCAGCGTGTCTTCGCACGAGTCTTCAATTAGCAAGTGTTGCTTTTTCCTTGCGGTATCTTCCTGAACCTGAACCTGGCACCCTGTTTGATCAAGTGTGTGGAGTTGAGCGTGATATTTTCACTATCACAAACTTTGGGTACCAACCAGTGTCAGCATCCTGTTCTCCTGGTATACAAGCCCAAACTGGGCATACCTATCATCAAACATACCGGTACACGATACACATCAAGTGTACCAGTCAGACGGCTTTGCCAGAAAGTCGATCAGAATCTAAAAGCCCCCTACGTTCATTCTAATTCTATACTTCAGAGCATCTTTATCTAGGCCATGTTACCAGAGAAAACATTGTAGTTAACCACTGGTGAATAAAAAAAAATCAAAATTAATTTAGATAAGCCCCCTCCAAAATAAAAGCAATTTCCCCTCTGTGTGTGCCTGGTACAGTTTGTCTGTTGCCTGGAGCGGTGAGAGGCGATTAGAGGAAAAGGGGGTTAGAAGACAGAACCTCATCAGGAATATGGAGCGACTCGGAGACAGACAGCGGCACACCAACTGACACCCATAACCCAATTAAAACAGGGGCGAATGAGAAAGCAATAGGCTGAAAGGGAATTCGCTAGAGACTTTGCAAATAATTCATCTGTGTTTAGGGGTGGGTGCTGAAAAACATCTATCGGCTGCGTGCCAATTATTGTTATGGATACAGATATTACTGTAAGGAATCAAAAACTATAAGATGTGCGATTCCAGGTTCTTCTACTTGGATATTTCTGTTGAGGAAATCAATCGAGCCCAGTCTGATTCTATTTAGGAAAGCAAATGGCCTGCACAGATGTAACACAGCATGAATTAGTCTATTGATTAATCAAGTGTGCTTTCAAGTATTGTCTTCAAAACCATATTGAACCTGTCAGAACTGGTATGTATTGCATGTTTGTGCACATTAATAACTGTTATATTCTCAGGGATTTTAGAGGAATCACAATTTCACCCACATTGTAATTAGGAATTTGTAGTATTCCTCTGAGACACATAGATGCTCAGATATCACCACACTGATCATAAGGCATGAAGGGTGTTGGTGCCTTGCTCAAGGGCATGAACTTTGGCTGTTGCTGAGGGTGGAAGTAACAAATGTCAATTAGTCTCTTTACTGTAACTAAGTATCTTTGTGTGTACTTGTACTCTTTGAATATTTTTTCAAGTCAGGAATTTTACTTTAACTTGAGTATGTTTTGAGTTAAGTATCATAGGTTTAATGCACATATTGTAATGTACACATTTTGTTGCTCTCCATATGCACTGCATCAGAAACTGGCCAACAGGAAATTGGCTAGCTGAGGACCTATTAGTGGACAGTTCAGTAATCTGGCTTTACCTTGTTTATGCACTTTATTTTGTTCATTTTGCGTTTCAGTTAGAGAACCTGGTTTGAACTCCCTGTCCTCTTGTCATTTTTACATTACAACAATCAATCTAAAGTAACTCTTCAGTAGAACTTCAGTAAAGTAACACTTGAGTAGAATAATTTTGCACATCTCTTGCAGGGATTAAACCCGTGACCTTCCGGTTATGGGATGGACCAACGGTCCAGTTAGAGCAGGAGAGAATGGAATTGTCATATGGTGAGAAAAACCTGCCAATGGGGCAAAATAATACATCACCTGGTTCATGATTGGATTTAATGACATCATGTGATCTGTTTTCACCCAAGATGTTGACATTTGTTTCAAGAAAATTCTCCCATCTGGTGAAACTGCAATGAAAACAAATGAACTTAAGTCAATGTTAAAATGATTTAAGTATGAAGTCCTTTATATAGTGTAATTATGGAGTAATATTTTTAAGATGAAGAATAACAATAATCATGGAGGCAAGCCGTCCAGAGATAACCTGCTCTGACAATAAAATCAAAAGCCTTTCCATAATAATTTAGAATATGACACATTTTATGGCATAATTTACCTGTATAAGACTTTTCATTACAGAGTTAAAAAGGTTCTTCACAAACAATAAAATAATAATAAATAAAAGCCAATAAGATAAACAATAAAAATTGACAGACACTACCAGACATAATTGGAATTAAGAAAAACAACAGGGTTACGTAAGACTAAATCAAATCCAACCAGAATAAAAAGGGTCAAAACAAATTATCTAAATGGCGGTTTGTAATTTGAAAAACAAAAAATGCTTCAAGAAGTGTTGACACAGTTCTGCACCTCAGGCAGGGCGCTCCAAAATACTGCAAAATACTTAAAGACTTAAACAACAATCAAGTCTCACCCAGAAACAACAAAAACATCGGTACAGCTGAAGGGGGCCGACCGGATTCAACCCATTTTGCATCCCAGCCACAGTTGGGAGGAGGAGGAAGCCTGAAACACGGGAGGAAGTGAACTCAACGCGCTGCAGAGTCTGATGGCAAACTCCATTATGAAACACTGATGGTCGTGTTGGTGTTTGTAATTAATTACCCTGATTGATTTGGGCTGCAGCGTTGAGTGGCGTTTCATCATGATGTTCTTTAGTTAAACCCCGCCCCCCCCCCACCGCTGATCAGCCAACAATTAAAACAGGCATTTGCATCTAACATTATACCCTCTATTAGCTGGCAAAGGAGGAACGGAGCTGAAGGGGCAGAGGTTGAGTAACGACACAAACAAGGATACGTGTGTGTGTGTGTGTGTATACAGGACTATTACACACACACACACACACACACACACACACACGCTGGCCTCTCGTTTCTTTCTGCATTGCCCAACTGATTTATGGGAAATGTGACTGCCAGTTCCATGACCCTGCGACGGTACTCCATGTCCGACCCTTGGTCTCCAACACACACACACACACACACACACACACACACACACACACACACACACAACCAGCCGCCCCGGCCATCACTCGTAGGAATATGAGTTGCCACGCCAAAGACGGGGGTCCACGGGCTGTCCTTGGGGCTGATTGGCTGAGAGTTGTCAAGCGGTGGCGGGCGAGCGAGCGGGGGGCCTCGCTCTCCCCCTAAAATCAATTTCAATCAACGTGGAGACGCAATATTATCAAATGTCAAGTCCGCCGCGGCCCTCGGCCCCGCGCCGCAGCGAAAAATTATCCCTGACAGCCACTTGGCGACTTAATTAAGTGCAAAAAAAAGAAAAAGGAGGAGAGGGGAGGGGAGGGGAGGGGAGGGGAGGCGGGGGAGGCGGGGGAAGGAGGGAGGGGCGGCGGGGGAGGATTAAGAATCAAAATACCTCAATCGGTCGGTTGGTCTTTTTGTTTGGTTGACTGGTCGTATTGACAAGCCCTCAGAATGATAGTCTCACAGGGGAACAGTCAGGGAGGGAGGGGGGGAGGGGAGGGGGGGAGGATGGAGGGGGGGAGAGAAACATGTAGGGATGGAAGGAAGAATAGACGGGAGAAGCAAGAAAAGGAGGGAGGGAAGGAGGAAGGATGAGAGAAAGTTAGAGAGGGGTGGATGGATAGGGGAGATGGTAAGAGGGATGGAGAGGGAGGGGAGGCGGGGAGGGAGGAGGGGAGGCAGGGAGGGAGGAGGGGAGGGAGGGAGGGCTGAGAAATGTAGAGATGTAGGGATGAAAAAGGGAGGTAGAGATGGATGGGTTGAGAAAGGGATAGAGGGAGGGGTAGAGGAAGAGAAATAGGGGTGTGAGTGGTAGTTTATTGACAAGAGTCTCCCCCCCCCCCCCCCCTCCCCACCCCCCCTCCCTCCCCCCCCCCGTCGACTAGCCAGCTCTCTTGATATTGAAATGATTCCTCGGGAAATAAATCACATTTCGATTGGCTGGTAATTGCTGAGGATCGATCGACGCGTTCTGCTCGGCTCTCTGAGGGATTTTCCTTTTGTCCAGAAAGCGCACACACACACACACACACGCACACACGCACACACGCACACACACACACACACACACACACACACACACACACACACACTCACACACACGGTCAGTCGACAGGGACCTTGAACCTCGAGGGAGAACTGATACCTGATTGGGCGAATCAGTAAACATGAGCTGCTGATTGTTCCTATGCAGATTAATATAGAGGAGGGGGGGGGGGGGGGGGTGATGGGGTTGGGGGGGTAAGAGGAAGAAAGTCAGAAAGACAGTCAGAGAGAAAGAAGAAATGAAAGAATGAAAGAAAGAAAGAAAGAAAGAAAGAAAGAAAGAAAGAAAGAAAGAAAATTATTGAATGACAATGAATGAATAAATGACTGAAAACAAGAAAGAACGAAGGAAGAAAGGAAGGAAGGAAAGAAAGAAAGAAAGAAAGAAAGAAAGAAAGAAAGAAAGGAAGGAAGGAAGGAAGAAAGAAAATTATTGAATGACTGAATGAATGAATAAATGACTGAAAACAAGAAAGAATGTGTGCAGGAGGCAGGAAGGAAGGAAGGAAGGAAGGCAGGAAGGAAGGAAAGAAAGAAAGAAAGAAAGAAAGAAAGAAAGAAAGAAAGGAAGGAAGAAAGAAAAGCACAACGTCCAGATGTACTGTGTTGAGTTAACGAGTGTCCTGCTGCTAACGTTGAGCTAGCTGCCTCGTTGCTCATCATCTCACCTTTAAGGTTCGGGAGGTTTTCTCCTTCCTGCTCGGTTCATCAGCGGCGCTTTTAATGCTCACGGTGAAAACGAAGGACCGATCCACGATGGGGAATCCTGATCAATTTTGCAATCAGTCATCAGCTCCAGATCTCCCTCGTGTTAGAGGATGATTTATAAACGGCTGGAGGCTTTATCAGGCTAAATGAGAATGGCCTTTCTACTCATGTTTTCTATATGACAGCGACAAGCAGGTTGTCAATACAGAAATGACCCTGCTAGAGGGCTGACACACACACACACACACACACACACACGTGCACACATGCTGGTTTGTACACATTCAATAAGACACATGTACATACACACCCGCAGGCACACACACACACACACACACACACACACTCAGATGCAGACATTTTGAACAGCGCAGTGCAAAGAAACAAAGAAAAGAATAAATACACCAACATGTAAACGTGTAGACGCACACGCGTGCACACGTACTCAGATACACGACTACTACAGACAGTATATACTCACACACAGGCGATGGATCGGTCAATACACATCGCCATTGATCACCTTAAGATTTACAGGTAGCAAGCAGTGTAAACAGCAGCATGGATTTTTCTGTTTCCATAAAATACATAAACTATTTATTCACCTTTTGAGGGAAAATCAATTTGATCTGCTGGACGTACGACCGGCCGCTTGTCCCACATAGAGAAGGTTGTTATTGTCATTCAAACTGGAGAAAATATAACGTTGAGATATTGAAAGACATTGTCAAGACATTGACTTTATACAAGGTGAACACAGTTACTTCAACGCCCCAGAGCCTTACCAGCTCCACGAGTAGACAAACAACTCTCCAATCAACACGCAGTATTAATATTTGCTGTTTGATATGAATAAATGTTGTATGGAGTCAGATGCTCCATCTTGGTAAGCAGGTGCCAAATTGAGTTTTCCTATTCAAAATAAGAACTTTTTCTCCAGGTACAATAAATGTAGAGGAATTTGCCGTGGTGACTTTGGTCAAGTCGAGTTTATTAGTACAGCCCTTGATCACAGGTACAGTCTGAGGGCTTCACAACGCCACTTTATGAAAGCAAAAAATGACGACGCACGACAACCTTGAACCCCCGCTGAGGACGAGGACAAACAGGCCACCTTTTTCTGGGAGAGAACCGTGGCCTCAGACCTGGAGGTGCTGATCCTCATCCTGACTGTGTCACCTGTCATATGCCACCCTGATGTCACTAAACTCTGACACTCTGGCTGGGCCTTGACATCCTGTCCTGTCCCTGAACATCACAAACAGAAGAGGAGTGTGATGCCCACCTGAATGGGTTTGACCAGGGACCAATCCAATTTTAATCCAAGACGTTCATTGGTTATATTGTAATGATTATTTTTTTCAAATGGTCAATATCTCATTTTTGAATGTAACCTGTATGCTTTCTTAAGGGCAAAAGTTGATCACATTTTCTGTCCAAAATCGTTTCTTTCTAAAGTATATTCTGTATGCTTCAGATTTTGTGTAAATGTAATAAAAAGTATAATTTAAAAGTGACATATACTGTGGTGGCATTTCTGTGAGAAAACTGTGTTGTGATTGGCAGTGATTACTTACACCCCACCCTACATCTGGTATGCACTATGGTTCTGAGCCTTTCTTGACTTTTAATGAGGGCTTTTATTTTTGTGACTCACTTTAAATGAGGGAGACGTACAGTGGAGAGGAAGAAGGCACCTCTGTTCTCTGTTATTTGTCTGTTTGTGTTTATGAGTGTTGCTCGGTTTGAGATTGGGTTTGTAGGCTGGTATGTCACACACACACACACACACACACACACACCTAAGGGTGCTTTGTGTAAATAAGCGTGCCTGCACCCCTGGAGGGGAGGGCAGAACACCCATCCATCTAGTCCTGCCTAGGGTCATCACACACACACACAAACACACACACACACACACACACACACACACACACACACACACACACACACACACACACACACACACACACACACTCCTCCCTCCAGCCATCATTTAGTGGTTTGTGTTCAGAGAGTGTTTGGGATGTGTAACACTAGCTGGGGAGATGACACAGGAAGACACAGGAAGACAGAACACTGTCCAGAGGTCACAGTGTGTGTGTGTGTGTGTGTGTGTGTGTGTGTGTGTGTGTGTGTGTGTGTGTGTGTGTTGCTCTAATGTATTCAGGCTATAGAGGTGGCAAACACCTGCGGAGTGCTGTTCATGCTGCTCGACCCTTAATGTCTTTGTCTCTTGCATCCCCCCAACACACACATACACACACACACACACACACACACACACACACACACACACACACACACACAGTATGTTGGTTTTCTAAACACTGGATATAATACAGATTATATATAGATGTTTAGTGTTTTTATTTTTTATTTTTTTGAAGAGAAGAGAAGAGAATTGAAGAGGATTTATATAGCGCTTCCTCTCTCCCTCCCTCTCTCCCTCCCTCTGTCTTCCACTCTCCCTCCCTCTCTCCCTCCTTCTGTCTTACTCTCTCCCTCTCTCTCGCCCTCTCTCCCTCCCTCTGTCTTCCATTCTCCCTCCCTCTCTCTCTCTCTCTCTCTATCTATCTCCCTCTCTCTCTCTCTCCCTCTCTCTCCCTCTCTCTCTCTCTCTAGAGGGTTTATGGTACTTTGCTCTCTTCCTGTCGGTGAGCAGACCTCTCGTCACCCTCCCTAATGATTACTATGAGAGAGGGAGGGATTGAAGCAGAGAGATGGAGGGATGGATGGATGGACAGAACGATGGAGGAAAGGAAAACGCAGAACTAGAAAGCTGCTTGTATTTAAAGAAACACGGAAACGGTCGACGCGTTAACGAAGGCAGTGAAGCCCATTGCATGATGGGAGCAGCCGGTGAAACAGGGAACTTCTTTTAGCTTCACAAATTCCAGATTCTTCTAAATGGATGAATTCAACCTTTAATCACCGTGACAACCGGAGAGTTTATAAGTTTATAAGTTATTTTGATTGTTTGAAATGTGGATAGAGAAACACAACAATGATGGGGAGCGAGCAGAAAAATAACTTTTATTAACATTTACTAAAAGTAGTAAAAATAGTTAATGGTAAATTTGCTTAAAATGTGACAGTCCAACTACTAAAAGTTTGAAATACCTATTTAACTGTCTAAAATGTTATTAAATGTATTAATTTACAGGTTTACCTTTTCATTGCAACAATTTAAAATGGAAGGTTAAGAAAAATAATAACATAAATATTATTTTATAGTTGTAAAATATTTTACAACTTTAGTATCAAGAATCACATTTGTTGGTGATTTTCTTCTTAGGGAGCAAAATAAGAAGAAAGTTAAGAAAATACTAACAGATCTATCAAAGCACAACATGTTACGCAGAGTTGTGTGTGTGTGTGTGTGTGTGTGTGTGTGTGTGTTGGTGCCAATGATAGTGTTTTGTTTCCATCATGTCATCCTATATACTGTAAATATCTATTAACAAAAACTGAACTGAACAATCAAATCAAATGAAACTGTGTAATAGTTTCCCTTAGTTAGTGAATCGGCTCCTCCCACATCATCAGAAACATAAACACAAAACAGTCGTCCACTTGAGAACAACAACAACAACCTTGAGAGTCGTGTCGCCTCTCAGCTAGCGACTGAACAGAGTCGACTCTTGGTAAGAGTTGATTCGACTCCCACGACTAGAATCAGTCAGAACCGACTGAATCAAATGAATCAAATGATCAATGAATCATGAACCGCTAAACAAAAAGACAGCAGGTACGACGGATGAGATAAAGGTGTGTAGTAGTGTAGCAATAGACAGCAATGGATATTACAAAGGAGTGAATGAATATGAACACATGAATACACACATTCATACCACCATACATACACATGTACATGTATATACTGTATATACACACATACACTCTCACATCATAACCACGACATACAATCAGTATGTCGTGGTTATGGAGCATTAGGAGTATTTACCATCCTGACCATCACTTAACAGGACTCAATCTGTGTGTGTGTGTGTGTGTGTGTGTGTGTGTGTGTGTGTGTGTTAAAGAAGCTTTTAGAGAGACAGAGGCCAAGCCATTCCTCTTCTCTAACTGTCAGAGAGACCTCATCTCTGATTGTTGTTCTGTGGTTCTGGCACACACACACACACACACACACACACACACACACAC
>JAXDDW010000088.1:447500-522500 GCA_034670385.1 Hoplostethus mediterraneus | reverse complement strand
GTGTGTGTGTGTGTGTACATGGCTTTATTCAGTGTCTATTTGCAGTTTATCTTTCCACTATATTATTTCACACAGCAAAAAATAATAATAATAAGAAGAAAATAGTCCAGTTTCCTATAATTATAGAGAGAATTGAATTATTATTATTATTATTATTATTACTATTATTCATATTATTGCTAATAATAATAATAATAATAATAATAATAATGTCATAGCTTTAATCATAATAATGCATCACAGTGACACGCAACCCAAAACTGAAACCACAACATGGATTGATGCAGAACTAACACGACCCCCCAAGACCATTACAATAGAACTGTTAGGAGAACCACTGGACCACTGGACCACTGGTACCACTGGACCACTGGTACCACTGGTATCACTGGTATCACTGGTATCTGGTCCGTCTGTCTGACAGATGTGTTCCCTGCTCTGGCCCCGCCCCCAGCCTGCTGCAGCTCTCTCTCTCTGGGCTGTAAATCCAGCGGATGGCTCCTGTCTCTGGTATCGATCCGCTCCGTCACCTTGAACCTGGTATTGACACACGGGGCGACGCTTCCACCGACCCTCAATTATGACATTCATAGATGATGTCACAACAGGGGCACACACACACACACACACACACACACACACACACACACAGTTCGTCGGGGGATTGAATCCATTTGTTTGAGCCTTGCTCCCCCTTCATAAAATATACTGTCCACACACACACACACACACACACACACACACACACACACATAGACGCATGCACACAGGCTCACATGCATACACACACATAGAAACACACACACACACACACACAAATTGAAGGCTTAACACCCTAACCATCACTTAATGGCACTCTGCGTGAATGTGTGTGTGATTGCATGTGTCTGCATGCGCACATCATTATGTGTGTGTGTGTGTGTGTGTGTGTGTGTGTGTCACCTCTGACAGCCTACCTAATGTCCTCTCATTCCCCAGACAGATGGTTCACTGGACCGCGTCATTAGCAGAATACAGTTGGCCGTCATAACATCATATTAATAACCAGACTCACATCTGATCTCCCTGCTGGAGCCCTGCAGCTCCTCCGCTGCCCGGGAACTCCTGTGTACTCCTGTGTACTCCTGTGTACTCCTGTGTACTCCTGTGTACTCCTGTGTCCTAACGCCGCAGGAGTACTGATCAATACTCAGAAGCAACGTACCTCCAATGACCACTGCTGTATCTAACACACAGTAATATCACACCAACTAGAGGATGGAGGTCAGAGGAGCAGGAACATCCCAGCAGGGGAAGAGGAAGAGGAAGAGGAACGCTCCAACATCCTGGAGCATCTGGAGCATCTGGAGCTTCCTGACCAGTTAACAGTGCAAGATTTCATTTAATTCAATGTTCATAACATGTGGACAGTTCAGAACAACGACCAATAACCAACAACCACTACACTTCAGTATGGAATTGTTTTTTTTGTTCATTATTTTCATGTGTTTCATGTATTTATTATTATTATTGTTTTAATAGGATTCTTGTTACTGTTACTTTCTTTCTCTCAACATCATAACTCCAGTCTTAAATACAGGTTTAACCAGTGATAAAAGATCAACACTGCGCTAATGTGTGTATGAGTCCACACCCGTCAGAGTTACCTGAACTGGTTAGATGGTTTTGAACAGACGGCCACCAACAACTCAGGGTCAGGAAACGAATTTAATTGAAACTGTAATTGATAGCAGTGATGAGTGTTTGGGTGTAACAGGAAGTTGTCCAGCCTTGGTTTGACCTCTAGGACACGAAACATCAAACCTAGAGAAGGATCTTTACAAAGACTAGTTTCTGACTTCGTTAGCTAGTTTTTGTCTTTAAATATCACCTCTTGGTTTTGTTCATCATATCAGGAAGAGGCTGTCAGGCCAGAGTCTCTCCTACCAAACCCACTGAAGCCAAGAGGTATTTAAAGTGTAAAGGTCCTGCACGTCTATTGGGGCCTTCGAGATAATACTGGTCTGTCTAGGACCCAGGTTTGGGTCCTGACCCTCACATTGGAGCACACTGCTATATTGCATTACAAATGGATCTGAGAGCGCGGCCGTATCAGGTGTCACATATCTGGTTCAGTAAGTAGTGGCCGGGGGCCGCCGACATCCTCAATACTGTATTCACCATCCATTGATGAGATCATAAAAAACTCTGTGTGCCCTCCTAAGTCTCACCCTTGTGAGTGTACATACACACACACACACACACACACACACTCAAAGAAACACACTCACAGATAGACAGACATACAGACACACTCCCCGGGGCCTGAGTGCTCTCAGTGTTGACCGTTGAGGATGTGGGTCAGAATGAGAGGGCAAAGAGAGAGGCTCTTAACGGCCCGCACAGATGGGCCATACACACACACACACATGCACACACACACACACACACACACACACACACACACACACATGCACACACGCTGGGAGGTCAGGGTTCACCTGGAGAGGCTCTGGTCACCGTCCATCCATCAGTTTTATTACTGAGTCATGTCAAAACAGAGAGAGAGAGATACACAAACAGACAAGCTCAACAAACAGATGGAGAGAGAGAGAGAGATAGATAGATAGATAGATAGATAGATAGATAGATAGATAGATAGATAGATAGATAGATAGATAGATAGATAGATAGATAGATAGATAGACAGACAGACAGACAGACAGACAGACAGACAGACAGACAGACAGACAGACAGACAGACAGACAGACAGACAGACAGACAGACAGATAGATAGATAGATAGATAGATAGATAGATAGATAGATAGATAGATAGATAGATAGATAGATAGATAGATAGATAGATAGATAGATAGATAGATAGATAGATAGATAGATAGATAGATAGATAGATAGATAGATAGATAGATAGATAGATGGATGGATGGATGGATAGATGGATAGATGGATAGATAGAGATAGAGAGAGAGAGAGAGGAACTATGTCCTCCATCAGACTCAAAACTTTATTTAATTTAATTTAATTCACATTTCTAACTTCCTGTTTGGTCCAATCTCACTCAATGTGACGTTCTGTTCTTGCCCGTCCCGAGAGTGTCCATATGTACTGTAGCTGTCACCGCGTCAACGTGTCAACGTGTCAACGTGTCACCGTGGCAACGTGTCACCGTGTCACCGTGTCTCTGCACAATGTCCCCAACATGAATTCCTTATTGAACTTGGAAAATAAAATGATTCTGGATGTAAAATGGTAAAAAAAACAATACCCAGATGACCTGAGTGTAGTTATGCATGTCTGTATGTATGTGCCCAAGGATGAGGTCTGTTGTGTGGTGTGTGTGTGTGTGTGTGTGTGTGTGTGTGTGTGTGTGTGTGTGTGTGTCTGTCATACCTAGCGTGACGTGTCGAGTGGAGCGTGTGCCGTGTTTTCCCCCCTTATTTCCCAGCGTCTTCCCAAGGGAAAACGTCGGCCATTTTGTCCTGTCACTCCCCGCTGCCCTCCTCCCCCTCCACCCCCTCCTCCCCCCCCTGTCCAATCATGACACTTTAATTTACCAGCCAATTACACCTGAGCGGTATTTAAATGAGCCAATCAGGACGGCTGACAGGATGACTGGTCACTCCAGTTAGCACGCAGACAGAGGTCGATTTACTCTCACACTCACTTAGTGATGCTGTAGGCCTGCAGTGTCCCGTTCTATTCTGTTCTATTCTATTCTATTCTGTTCTATTCTATTCTATTCTATTCTATTCTATTCTATTCTATTCTATTCTATTCTATTCTGTTCTATTCTGTTCTATTCTATTCTATACTGTATGTACACAATATTAAAAACCTACTATAATGAAACAGAAGGTGATTATCTGCAGAGAAGATAAAATGTATAATATTGTTCTGCAGGAACGTCTGAGAGTTTTTTGAACTTTGAAAGGCCTTTCACTTAGATGGTGGTAAAGGAAAGGAAAGAAGAAGGGAAAAGAAAGAAAGGAGAAGGGAAAAGAAAGGAAAGGAAAGGAAAGGAGAAGGGAAAGAAAAGAAAAGAAAGGAGAAGGGAAAAGAAAGGAAAGGAGAAGGGAAAAGAAAGGAAAGAAGAAGGGAAAAGAAAGGAAAGGAAAGGAAAGGAAAGGAGGAGGGAAAGAAAATAAAGGAGAAGGGAAAAAAGAAAGGGAAAGAAAAGGAAAGGAAAGGAAAGGAGAAGGGAAAGGAAAGGAAAGGAAAGGAGAAGGGAAAAGAAAAGAAAGGAGAAGGGAAAAAAGAAAGGGAAAGGAAAGGAAACGAAAGGAAAGGAAAGGAGAAGGGAAAGGAAAAGAAAGGAAAGGAAAGGGAAGGAGAATGGAAAGGAAAAGAAAGGAAAGGAAAGGAAAGGAAAGGAGAAGGGAAAAAAGAAAGGGAGAGGAAAGGAAAGGAAAAGAGAGGAAAGGAAAGGAGAGGAGAGAAGAGCTTGACAGGGGTTGGTCCTAATCCTCTCTTTCTCTGTGTAAATAACATCTAAGCATCTTATCCTGCTCATCTCAGTAATGGGGACTTTACTGAAACATTGTGTTCATAAGCTGCTGGAAACCTTGCATGTGTGTGTGTGTGTGTGTGTGTGTGTGTGTGTGTGTGTGTGTGGTGCACTCCTTGATTAAACAACCCGTTTAATCTCAGGTAGTTGCTCCCTTCCCAAGGTCCCTCCAATAACCATAACTGCCCCCCGACTGTAACTGTGCTTTTTAATACCAAGTGATGGTAAGTAACAATAACCTCAGTCAAATATCTTCCGATTAAATACATCTTTTACAGCCCGGGCTGGGTTAAGCTGTTCACACACACACACACACACACACACTGAAAACACACACTCTCATATAATCACACACCCTAACCCATACTTAGAAATATTAAACGAGGCCCAAAGGCTTTGCAAAAACACACTTTCAGATATATGAGCTGACCTCCAAGAGTTCTGACACCCTGGAACGATTACTCTCCCTGATGAGGCGGTAACTACATCAGCTGACCCTGCAGGGTTACAGGTTCAACTCCCTGTGTAGCTCAGTAGGTGGAGCAAGGCACTGACCCTGCAGGGTTACAGGTTCAACTCCCTGTGTAGCTCAGTAGGTGGAGCAAGGCACTGACCCTGCAGGGTTACAGGTTCAACTCCCTGTGTAGCTCAGTAGGTGGAGCAAGGCACTGATCCTGCAGGGTTACAGGTTCAACTCCCTGTGTAGCTCAGTAGGTGGAGCAAGGCACTGACCCTGCAGGGTTACAGGTTCAACTCCCTGTGTAGCTCAGTAGGTGGAGCAAGGCACTGACCCTGCAGGGTTACAGGTTCAACTCCCTGTGTAGCTCAGTAGGTGGAGCAAGGCACTGACCCTGCAGGGTTACAGGTTCAACTCTCTTGTATTAAAAAACAGATGTCAGTCAGTCAGGTGTCGTCCAGCGATATGATGATGTGCTTGATTACATATTTAGTGTCATATATAACTATATAAATATAACTATATATATGAATATAACTATATATATAAATATAACTATATTTATATATATATATAGATACATAGATAAATAAATAGATATTATGAGTTTACATGTAACCTGAATTGACATTTTGAACAGGAGAACATTTTGATCAGATGTCACAAAAGTATGCATGAATATCTTATTATATTATTATTATTATTATTATTATTATTATTATTATCATTATTATTATTATTATTGGTTTCAGTGCAGAGCTTTATTGTGCCATGATGGTCTAAATGCTGTTTCAGAGGTTTTAGCTCCCTGACAAAAATACAATTCTGGGGAATAGATGTACTTTATTAATCCCAAGCTGGGAAATTGCAGTGCCAAAGAATACAGTGAGTACTTTGATTTTAGGCATGAAAATGGTCAATTTAAAGATATTGAATATCCATAAATACTGGCTATTAGCAGCCTCAGTCCAAAACATATCCAAACATCGGTATTGGCCAATAAAACCCATATTAGTCAAATCCTAACTGGGACACCCATCAAACTGGAGCATCAACTAATTGGCAGATGACGTAATGATATATGTTCCATACTTTTCTGTTTTATTTATCTGTGTCATTTGTTTGTTTTTATTTTGCTTGTGAAGCATTTTGTAACTTTGTCTTAAAAAGTGATTTACAAAACCACAGTGGCTCAGAGGGTAAAACTCATACTTGTGATGGACACATGACTCATGATCACAAAATCCAAAAAGAGGGAAAGAAAGGTTTTGACACATGAAGGGAAAGGGAGAGACGACAAAAGATAAAGACAGCAAGAGACAGAGAGGAAGAGAGGAAGAGAGGAAGAGAGGAAGAGAGGCAGCTGGAGAGAGGGATCAGCTGAGGGATGAGGTGAGGTAGAGGAAGAGGGAGGAGAGAGGGAGAGTCGGGGGAGAGAGGGAGAGTCATCACGCTGTAAATGATTTGAGTCTCTTATTAAATTGAGAGTTAAACACTCGAGTTGTGCTATAGCCACAGAGAAAACACACACACCCACACACACACACACACACACACACACACACACACACATCGTTGTTCTATAATGACATCTGGACACCTCTGAGTCAGGGGCCGTTGCACACACACACCTGGAGCAAAGCATGCTGGTCTTTCCCCGAGAGCAAGCGGAACCCCGTCGTTCGACTGACAGCATCCTCCATTAACTCCATCACACACACACACACACACACACACGCACGCACGCACACACACACACACACACACACACACACACACACACACACACACACACACACACACACACACGTCTCTCTCTCTCTGGCACAAAAATAAACATGAATGAAATATCATCTTACACAATAGATGAAAGTAAAATAGAATAGAATAGAGCAAGGAAAGGAAAGGAAAGGAAAGGAAAGGAAAGGAAAGGAAAGGAAAGGGAAGGAAAGGAAAGGAAAGGAAAGGAGAAGAGAGGAAACAGGAGAGGAGAGGAAAGGAGAGGAGACAGGAGAGGAAATGAAACAGGAGAGGAAACAAGAAGAGGAGATTAAACAGGAGAGGAGACGAAAGAAGAGGAGACGAGAGGAAAGAAGAAAACAGATCAGGGTCAGAAGAGAGGAAAGGAAAGGAAAGGAGAGGAAAGGAAAGGAAAGGAAAGCAAAGGGAAGGAAAGGAAAGGAAAGGAGAAGAGAGGAAACAGGAGAGGAGAGGAAAGGAGAGGAGACAGGAGAGGAGATGAAACAGGAGAGGAAACAAGAAGAGGAGATGAAACAAGGAGAGGAGATTAAACAGGAGAGGAGACGAAAGAAGAGGAGACGAGAGGAAAGAAGAAAACAGATCAGGGTCAGAAGTGAGGAAAGGAAAGGAAAGGAAAGGAAAGGAAAGGGAAGGAAAGGAAAGGAAAGGAGAAGAGAGGAAACAGGAGAGGAGAGGAAAGGAGAGGAGACAGGAGAGGAGATGAAACAGGAGAGGAAACAAGAAGAGGAGATGAAACAGGAGAGGAAACAAGGAGAGGAGATTAAACAGGAGAGGAGACGAAAGAAGAGAACAGATCAGGGTCAGAAGAGAGGAAAGGAAAGGAAAGGAAAGGAAAGGAAAGGAAAGGAGAGGAAAAAGGAGAGGAGAGGAAAGGAGAGGAGAGGAAACGGAAGAGGAAACAAGAAGAGGAGAGGAAACAGGAGAGGAAACAAGGAGAGGAGATTAAACAGGAGAGGAGACGAAAGAAGAGGAGACGAGAGGAAAGACGAGAACAGATCAGGGTCAGAAGAGAGGAAAGGAAAGGAAAGGAAAGGAAAGGAAAGGAAAGGAAAGGAAAGGAGAAGAGAGGAAACAGGAGAGGAGAGGAAAGGAGAGGAGACAGGAGAGGAGAGGAAACAGGAGAGGAAACAAGAAGAGGAGATTAAACAGGAGAGGAGACGAAAGAAGAGGAGACGAGAGGAAAGACGAGAACAGAAGAGAGGGTCAGAAGAGAGGAAAAGAGAGAGAGTAGAGGAGGAAGACGAGAACAGAAGAGAGGGTCAGAAGAGAGGAAAAGAGAGAGAGTAGAGGAGGAAGACGAGAACAGAAGAGAGGGTCAGAAGAGAGGAAGAGAGAGAGAGTAGAGGAGGAAGACGAGAGGAGCCTCTGAACAAAGCGTCTCCTCTTTGTTTGTTTCCTCGTCCTCCCGTCAGTCGGTTGGTTAGCAGGGGAATCGCAGTACTTAGACCCAATTATCCACTAAATCTGCCTCGGCTCTAAATGAGATTATTGCCACACACAGTAGCCAGGCTCCCATTGGGTTCCATTAACTTTGATTACTCCTCATTATTTACTTACAGCTCTGCCTCTGTTATTGCTCTCACTCACACACACACACACACACACACACACACACACACACACACACACACACACACACACACACACACACACACAAACACAAAGGGAAAGAGAAAGAAAAGGAGAGAGAGGTGAATGGTAACACACACACACACACACACACACACACACACAAATAGAGAACACATCCGTCATGTACACACAAACACATAACTTTCTGTGTATACACAAACTATATCACACACACACACACACACACACACACACACACACACACACACACAGGCGCATCTGCAGAAGCCCTTAAAGTAAGTAATAAAGAGTAAACAGAGAAACGATGCATTTGTGTGCAGATGAAAACAGGGAAATAGAGACACCGGGAATAGAGGAAAAAAAGAGAGAGAGAGAGAGAGAGAGAGCTGCAGAGAAACAGAAAACGAGGGAGTAGAAAGACGGAGAGATGTTGTGGGTGTTAAAGGAATGAAACCAGAGAGAGAAGAGAGAATAAAGGGAGAGGGAGGACGCAATCGAACCATTTCATATCATAGAGGAGGAGAGGAGAGGAGAGAGAAAAAAGTGGAATAAGAGGAGGAGGAGGTAGAGAAGGAGAGAGAGAGAGAGAGGGAGAGAGACAAACAAAAATAAAGAGAGAGAGATAAAGCATTTAATACCTCAGCACACCCCTGGTACTCAGGGAGGAGAATTAGAGAGATTAAAAAAAAGTGGGGAAAAGAAAGAAAGAGAATTATATCCCCTCCCTCCTCCTCCCTCCTCTCTCCTCCTCCCTCCTCCTCCCTCCTCCCTCCTGGATTAGATTAGATTATATCAGGTGAAACTTTAATGACCCCGTGGAGAAAAACTGAAGATAACAAATAATTACAACACAATTCATCTCGAAGATCAAATCCCTCCTGGTTCTCCTCAGTTCTGCCTCACTGTTCTCACTGTTGTAATGTTGATGATTCAGGAACGAACTTGTTGTTGCGTCCATAACAGAGAGGTGGTGCATGTGGAACAACAGCGAGAAGGAGAACAAGGTGCAGCTGGAGGATCGGCGCCAACCCCCGAGCGAACATTTCACACATTTTTCATCACATCACACCCTGACAGTAAAGTAACAGTCTTGTTTGTAAAGAGGCCCCATGTCACATAAGAGCCCCCCCCCCTCGGCCCCCCTCGGCCCCCCCTTGGCCCCCCCCCTCAGCCCCCCCTTGGCCCCCCTCGGCCCCGTACAGCGGAGTGTGAAGTTTGTTTGTGTCGTGACTGGAGAGCTGTTGTTGTTTTGGGGCCGTGGCCAGCGCTTCGGGCAGCTAGCGCCTCTCGTGCACCGAGCTGCCATACAGGCCAAACAGGCTGGGGTGTGTGTGTGTGTGTGTGTGTGTGCGTGTGTGTGTGTGTGTGTCAACGTGCACGTGTTGAGACTGGGGTTTTGAAGCCTATTACCGCGTCAATGCCGTGAGATCACAGCTGTTTCGCCCGCAAACTTTCTGATGGTGAAAAGAGAGAGAGAGAGCGGAAACTACGCAGAAGCCAGCAGATAGAAAGAAATTGAGAAAGGGAGAGAGGGAGAAAGAGAGAGAGAGGGAGAGAGAGAGGAGAGAGAGAGAGAGAGAGAGAGAGAGAGAGAGAGAAGCAGCTCTAAGGCCTAATTTCACCGACATTGTCCCTCGCCTAATTGCAAAAATCCCTCCGTCTCCCCTTCCTCCCCTCCCTCCCCCTCCTCCCCCTCCCTCCCCCTCCCTCCCCGTTGCTCTGTGGCGCTCCGAGGTAAAAGCGAAGCCGGGTTCTAATTTCATTTGGTTTGTCTTAGGACAACCCTGAGATGTTTAATTCTATCCCAATTTCATGTAATCAGGCGAAAGACTTCCCCAGAGGGAGGCCGACGCAGGCCGGGGCCAGGCCGCCGCTATTTGCAAATGTAATTGGTCCACCTTTATTCTCTCTCTCTCTCTCTCTCTCTCTCTCTCTCTCTCTCTCTCTCTCTCTCTCTCTCTCTCGCCCTTCCTTCTTGATTTCCCTCTTTCTTTATCTGCATTCTTTTAGAATATTTTCATTTAGTTTTTTCTCATTGTTTTAGAGTTTCATCTCCCATTGTCGTCCCATCCTTCCCTCCTTCCCTCCCTCCATCTCTTCCAGTAGCACCACCATGTTCTCCTTTACTTCCCATCTCCTTCCTTCACGCCTCCTCCTCCCCCCCCCCCTCCCCTCTCCTCTAGGCGAAGCCAGCGTGGTTGTTATTGTAATTTCATATTTCCTCTCCTCCTCTGCAGCCTCTGGTCATTGACTACCAAACCATTATCATTTGTATATTTTAATTATGCAAATGAGGCTAGCTCAGCTGGCTGCAGGGGAGGAAGGAGGGGAGGTAGGAGGGGAGGAAGCAGGGGAGGAAGCAGCAACTCCATTGCGGGTGATTACAATTCATCCGCTCGTCTCGCTTTAATTGTAACAAGCTAATTACCTTGTTTCCATTTAGTTTGAACAATGCCAAAAAGAGAAGAGAACAGTGATAGCTTGGCTAACGCACACGGCGACGCTAGCTGACGGGCAAGAGAGGGGGGGGGGGGCGGGGGGGGGAGGGGGAGAGGGAGAGAGAAAGGAAGGAAGGAAGGGGGCAGGGGAGTGTTGGGCTGCAGGAGATCAGCTAAAGGACGAGGAGTCTGAAGTTCACAGAGAAAGAGAAAGAGAGAAAGATTGATTGTGGAGTTGCTAGGTAGGTTTGGCTTACTCTCTGTGCGGCAAACATCCTGATATTTTCCCCTCACTTTTCCGGCAGCGACACCAAACCAGTCGCTGGAGTCCTTCATTAATTTTCAGCAACTAGAGAAACGTAGCCTTGGTTTCCTCGTTTCGGAAAACTTGGAAGGTTGTCTGCATGGTTTCGATGAAATAACCCAACAGTTCAAATATGGGCCTATTACTGAAACACCAGTGAAACAGCTAGCAATGAGTTAGCACAAACTGACCACCACACAGAAGCGAGCAATGTGGTTCTGAGTCTGGACAGTAAAAGTCTTGATTTTAGGACATTTTAAGGAAATTTTGATGGACGGTTCTCAAGCGATGCTCAAGAGCATCTTTGATGTCCTCTACCGCCTGCTGCCTTGTTAATACACTATATGGTCCAAAAGTCAGTGGACCCCCTACTAGTTATTGAGTTCAGGTGTTCCTCAGGGCTTGGGCTTGGCCCCTTAGTTCAAGTGAAGGGTAATCTTAAGCAAGCTCCATAAAGACATGGTTAGATCAGTTTGGTGTGGAGGAACTCCCTGACCTCAACCCCACTGAACACCTTTGGGAGGAACCAGAACACCGATGGAGAGCCAGGCCTTCTCGTCCAACATCACTGCCTGACCTCACTAATGCTCTTTTGGCTGAATGGGCACAAATTCCCACAGACACTCCAACAGCTTGTGGAAAGCCTTCTCAGGAGAGTGGGAGGGTCCAACTCCATATTAATGCCCATGGTTTTAGAATGGGATGTCCAGCAAGCTCATATAGGTGTGATGGTCAGGTGTCCACTGACTAGTGTACTTCATTTTGTCTCAGTCCATTTCTGCAGAAGGCAATACCGCTTGTTTACTCAGACTTTAAATGTTAGCCGTGGTTAGCCTTAGCCTCGTCCCCTTCACACAGCTCAGTTAGTCCAGAACAAGGTACCTATCATACCAAAACAGTAAAATGACTGCTGGTGTGAAAGTACAGCACCATGTTTCACTTGTTTGCTAGATAGTTCATGTTTGAGGATACATTTATCTGTGGGTTTCAATATTAACCTATCAAATTTCAAGTCACACAATTCTTCCACGTTTTGGTTTTAAACTCTTCATTGTCTTTGACTAGCGGAGCCTCCCCTGACGGTAGCCGGGCTGGCGGATGTCTTTACCGCTGCCAGGCAGAACGCAGTGAAGCCCAAAGCCTCAGAGAGAGAGAGAGAGGGAGGTTCAGCGATCGCACGTCGGGTTGTCATGTATGTCAAGACCATTATATTTCACTCAGTTAGAACGATGACCGAAGAAAACAGGAAACTACATCCCATGATATCTACCTCTGTTGTTGATCACACCGTGCAGGTCTTCCAGGAGCAGCCGTAACCTAACGCCTGACCTATCCAGAATATGATTCCCCAACACCTTTGAATGCAACGAGGCGCTCTGATTGGCTCTTTGGGAGACTCTTTCAAAATAAGATTCATCAGCATTAATTTTATTTGAGCAATATTTATGTTTCACCTCAACAGAAATCTGTATTTCCTGCATTCTGGGAAACAAAGGGGAGATTGTGGGAGTCGCCCGGCCAGTCGTTGAAGGTCGCGAAACCTTTCATCTCTTTTTTTCTCTTTTTTAAAGCTGCACTAGGCAACTTCACATTCTGGGGGTTGTAAATAGCAGCGAGAGGTAACTTTGAACTTTGAACCCAGAAATCCTGCCTCTTATCTTTACCAACTCCGATGGTCTGTGATGCTTCATACGTTATATTAAACAGACAGTTTGTATTTTGCCCTTAAATTTAAATTTGTCAATTCCCGTGTCTACACAACACCAGCAAACAGCGCAAATCTACCGGGTCTCAGTTTGTTGTTGCAGGCCCATTTTGTAGTTTAGACCAATACGTGTATTTTTACCTAAAACCTTGCAGCTTTTAAATGTTCTTACTTCCTAGCATTCAGTTCTGATCACTCCAAACGTGCAAAAGTTGAAGTGCTGTTCGGAGCGTGCAACCACACCGCCTCTCCATTGTGCACGTTGAGATAAAAAGGGCAGCTCTGAAAAGAGAGGATCCCAGTAGACGCAAAACCTCCAGGCTCTAGAAAGCAGTTGAACTAAGTACCGTGTGGAGGGAGGAGAAAAAAAAAAAAGAAAAAGAAAAAAGGCATTCTCGTAATTCTTCAAAAGAGCAAATCGACGAATTAAGCCGCGCGCGTCGGAAATGTTAATAATTACGACTCACCTTCGAGAGAGCGCGGCAGCATCGTGGGCCGGTGTGGACATAATGGGCTTATGTGTGTGGATGCGTCTACTTCAGGGAGCTGCTGCTGCTGCTGCTGGTGTTCAGGCTGGTGTTCACCATGTTCAGAGGTTTCTCACTGAAATGAGTCCAGGGCTTCTGGGGATCAAGACCAGGCCTCAGCTGAGCGAGATCTCATTATCTCGCTCTCGTAAAAAAAAAAAAAAAAAAAACCCACGTGCACGCCCGCGCACACACAAACACACACTGGAGCACACACACACACACACACACACACACACACACACTGAAGCACACATACACACACGCGCACCTTGACATGCCACAGTGAGCAGCATGTCACAGTGAGGGACCATGTATGTATGTCACCAAGAACAAGACACGCTAATGTAAAGTGTTACAGACTGAATGTTTTACTACACCTGTCTCTCTCTACCTGTCTCTCTCTCTTTCTCTCTCTCCCTCTACCTGTCTCTCTCTCTCTCTTCCTCTCTCTCTACCTCTCTCTCTCTCTACCTGTCTCTCTCTCTCTCTACCTCTCTCTCTCTACCTGCCTTTCTCTACCTGTCTCTCTCTCTGTATACCTCTATCTCTCTCTCTCTCTACCTCTCTCTCTCTCTACATGTCTCTCTCTCTCTCTCTCTCTACCTGTCTCTCTCTCTATATACCTCTATCTCTCTCTCTCTCTCTACCCCTCTCTCTCTTGCGCTCTCTCTCTCTACCTGTCTCTCTCTCTCTCTCTCTCTCTCTCTACCTGCCTTTGTCTACCTGTCTCTCTCTCTCACCACCTCACTCAGGCTTTGGTCAGGCTTCAGGTATACAAATCTACTCTTCATCGCGGTCCAAAAATGTATTTATTTGCACATTACTCAACATTACTCAACATTACTCAACACTAGTCCAATGTAGATGTGCCAGTTAACGGACCTTAACGGTTTAACCTGTAAAAAAAGAAACATTGTATAAACACAATAGAATACAACATCTGATAATTGTTTGTCTCCTCCACACACACACACACACACATACACACACGTACATCGACCCACAAACAATCACCTGCACTCACAACTATATGCACACACACAACACACGTATACAAAGATACACACACTCACATATACACAAGCTGCACACTCACCCCTCCCACACACACACACACACACACACACACACACACCTCTGCACCTCAAACACACACCCACCTCCTCTCCTATCAATACCAGCCTGGCATGCTCCTCTTGCCAGCTCCCACCTTCTTCATGCCCACCTACTTTGCGGTGCCATTAGGGAGAGACTTGAAAGGTATTTGAAATTGTCTTCCTTAATCATTTCCCGGATCCCGCAGGACACACTGTGACGTGACGAGGAGGGATGGCGGGGGAGGAGGAGGAAGGAGGAGGGGGAGGAGGGAGGGCGGGAAGGAGAACAACGTGACACGTCAGTCAAGCCTCCTCCAAGGGAACAGGAAGACCGCCCCGTGACACAGATGGAAGAAGAAAGAGAAAACGGCCCTCGAGCATCTTTGGACACAAAAAGACCAAATCAGGTTTGAGATTTCTTAATGACCCGCGATGGAACTTGTTCACTCTCAACTCAACTTTACTGTCATTAAACTGGGAGCACATGTACAATGAAAAGTAGAACAGAACACAGAAAGAGAAAAGAAAAAATGTTTTTTATGTGTGTGTGTGAGAGAATAAATACTTGTCCCAGAAACTACTGGAGATACTTCAGTGTTCATCCTTTTGAAAGGATGAAAGTTACTGCGCTTGGATCTCCAATTTTCATTTAATTTTCAATTAAAAAAACAGGCCGTTTAAATGACCCATGAACATAAAACTGTAGTTTAAAAAGTGTCCAGTCATGTCTGAGGAGGACTTCTGACTGACAGGAAGCAAATCAAAGCCTCAGATTGAACTGAATCTAAAATAAAGCAGGATAAATGAAAAACAAAGCACACTCAACCTCTTCCACCTGGAAAGACTCACATACCAATTTTATAAAACTAAAACTCTGAACATCTGAAGCCTTCCATCTTCCACTTCCAAGTTGTTGGTTATAGCATAAGAAGACCGAGGTAGACGTTTGGTTTGTTACGTAGTGAGAGAAGGTTGAAGTAGATAAACACTGGATGAGTTTGTTCCACTACTTGCCAAGCCACTTATAAAAATACTTTTTATAAGTAAAAAAGTAAAAAGTATAAAAATACTTTTTATAAGTGACTTGATAAACGGGGTATTGAAGGACGTTTTACCTGACGTATCATTAAATTGAATAATAACACATCTTTTGACATTTTTCATTGTGAAATGAAAGCACATAAATAAACTGTCATTTGCTCCATTTGTGCCATGACACACATTGGAGTCCACTGACTCTTTTGTTATCATTTATCAAAAACTAATACAAATTTTTAGTCAAATGGTATTTCTCAAGCAAGATTACATCATTTAAAAAATAATTGTATTAATAATTTAAAATTTTCAACAAAAGGGGTTTTTCAAAGTTGAAAGCACTAGCAGTATCGATACAGGGGACCATATTTATCACACTGTTTGGAACATACATGTGGTAATATCTGATTCAAATATCTATATATTCAGATATGTTTCAATTTCAGCATTTCTGAAAGATCTAAAAATATTGATTTGTATCAGTTGTAAATAAAGTATCAAGTATCGGTGAGTAGTTTCCTTACATCAGACAGGAGTCTGTTTGACTCGCTGTCCATGGTGCTGAAACGCTCCTAAACCTTTGGTGTTGAAATACTGGTGACTTGATGACCCGAATCTCCACTGTAGTGCTGTAGTGTCTTCTCCTGTTCTTCTCCTCTCCTTTGTTTTCTACCCTAAAAGTCTAATAATGCTTTACCAAACATCCCACCCTGGCCTACTCCCTTCTGTTCTACCACAGCCACATGTCTAGCCTCGCCCTGTGACCCAGCGTGGTGATAACACTCTTGTGAGTTGAGAAGTCCCTTTTTGAAGAGCTTTTATTCAGCACTACTACAAGTGGTAATCCAATACAATAAGTGAAATCTTGAGCCTCCAAAACCTCCAATCAATGCACACGGTGGTAGAATACTGAATATACATGTATATAGACGTGTGTTTGTGATGTGTATTACCTGCTGTCTATTGTATATTATGTGTTGCACACATAATATACAATATACATTTGCACTACTGTACATGAGTTGTTGATATGTCCCTTGTATATGGTGCTGAAATTTGAAATCAGATGCCGTCTTGCTTCTCTGTGCTACTGAGCCTGTATCTACTTGTGAGTAGAAGGTAGAGCTATAAAGTATAGAACTGGTATCCTGAAGAAACCGTGTGAGACCCAGTACTGATAAAACTGACACCCAGTGCGTTCACATCAAGGAACACCGTAGAGATTAAACAGTCTATACGGTAGTGGTGGGCTATATGACTAAAAATCAATATCGTGAATATTTCAAACTTTTACCTCGATTATGATTAATGAACGATTATTTTATTTGTTTTGTTTTATTTTGAAATTGACCGGATGCTCTATGCCGTTCCTGTGTCTGACTTCCTGCCCGGCTTGACACATTTGGCCCATTCATTCACAATGGTTGCTTTGCTAACTGGCGCTTCTAGACGTTCCTCGTTCTTGTAGCCTAAATAACAATCGAAATGACCGATTTTGAAAATTTGCCACGATTACATAATTAAATCGCGATTACGATTATAAACACGATAATCGCCCACCCCTACTATACGGTGTAATCTGATTTAAGCCAAACCTCCGATCCCATTACAACTCTCGTTTACTTTACCATACACATGTCACGCTATAAGTTAATGCCCTGCGGTAAATACCAGAAGGTCTTAATGTATAGAGAGAGAGAGAGAGAGAGAGAGAGAGAGAGAGAGAGAGATGTGATGTCCTTGGTAAATACAGAGATCCAGCAGCTAAGTGACTTGATGCCTATTTGACCTATATGAACGGTATTAAAATGCCATGTGTTTCCATCTGTTTCTTCTCTCCGCTGGAAAACCTCGTAACTCCAACGTTGGTGTTTTTTTTTTCATACTTTCATACTAAAGTTTTACATTTAATCTTTATTTAATTGTAGTATTTCATGGGTTGAGCACGTCTACTGACCTGAAGGGAACCCCGCTCAAAAACACATGGAAGTTATTCTGAAAAGACCTCACTGATCAGCTGAGGTTTCCATGACAACATCCATATGGTTGTAGCCATATGTTAAATGACAGGTTGAGTGTGTGTGTGTGTGTGTGTGTGTGTGTGTGTGTGTGTGTGTGTGTGTGTGTGTGTGTGTGTGTTGGTTGGCTGTATGTAAACCAATTAAGCAATTTGATAACTTACCTATTTTCTGGGTCATGAGTCGTTGGCTTAGTGTGTGTGTGTGTGTGTGTGTGTGTGTGTGCGTGTGTGTTCATGTGTAAACTGGGATTTGCAATTGAGGTCAAACCATTGGGGGAACACACACATTTATTAATGAACCAATATTTCACTCTCAGGTGTAATAAGGAAGTAAAAAACAATCGCCATTCAATTAGTGAGGATTTTATTTAATGACATCTCCGTTCACAAAAACAAAAACAGTAACTAAACGTAGAAAAATCTCTACGCTGTGTGATGATATTACATGTCCACCTAGATTACCACACACACACATACACATACATGCACACACAAAATATACATGCGCATATATGCACAAACATACACACGCATACAAACGTAAATGGAGATTATCAATAAAGCACCAGCGTTTGGCCTTTGAGGATGAACTTTATGTTTCAAGTACATCTCAGAGGTTTATGAAGCCGTGACCTGGATCAGATCAGAGACGGCAGCCATATGTAATCCCACATCTCTGGTCATAGAATTAAAATGAACAGAGGGAGGGACTTCCTGGCCTGTCACTATCGTTTCCTGTCAATGTCTAATACTTCACCTAAGGGTGTCTACCATGCAGGAATCTTTCTTTGTTTTTCTTGAAGCTGCTCTGTTGCGTGTTCCCGACAGCACTGAGAGCTTAGCATGTTTGCTAAGAGAACAGAGATATTTCAAGGCAATAGCAAAAGGGTACCATGCTTCAAATTGGCTTTCAAGAGTAGCGGTTGCCATGACCAGCACATCCTGCAAGCGTAGAGCCGAAAAGTGTCCAATCCCTTAATTAGTAAAGTAAATTTCCCAATAATTTTCTCCATAGACATTTCAGAAAAATACCTATTTTGGAAACAGGGAATGAAATACAGGATTGCTAGTGGCGTCATGACATTTTCAACAGTGATACTAAATAGTCATAATAATACTAATACTGGTGGTGTAAAATTAAAAGCTCCAACTGAACATAATATAAAGCCATCACAATCTGAACCTCATGGTAACGTTTACCTGACACCAAAAAATGAAAGGGATTGTGGGTTGATATGGAGACGGGAGGATCCACAGTTACGAAGTTGTAGGCTGGTACAATCCTGTTCTCCAGGTCTATAAGGGCATCCAGTGGAATACGTGTAGGTTTTGAATGGAGTCTGAGCCCAGATCAGTTACACCGGGGTCAGGGAAGTGTGGGAACCGCCTTTGTGGTGGCAAGAGGATCCCCGAGAGCGTCGGCCTCTTGGATTGCTGCGGCAGCAACCTCTGAAGCCGCTGGAATCTGACACGGCATGAAACATCACAGATGCTCTGACAAGAAGATGAGAAGATCAGAAGTTGTGCGCTAACTTCCTGTTCTGCGTTCGTCAACCTGGGAAGAACCAGTTTCTGAGAGAAACATTGGGAAGCGTTGGTGTGAGAAGTTGTGCAGTTCTAGCCTTCTTTGCTTTGGCAAGAGGATGTGTAGCGCGACACCACTCAATGACAACCTTGAGGCCGTCTCAACTAGAACATCGACAGGTTTGTGAGCCTTTGGAAGGACCTGCTTTCCTGTAAAGATGGCTCCTAAAATACGATCAGATCTTCATCTAGGTCATGAAAATATATAAACTCAACAAATACATTTAGAGAGAGAAGACATTTAAACATCTGTATTCTCTTAAATATCTCGTCTGTGGCCTTTGGGTTTCAAATACCGCTCAGAGATTTACCAACAGGCTAGGATCAGAGAGAGAGGGAGAGAGAGAGAGAGAGAGAGAGAGAGAGAGAGAGAGAGAGAGAGAGAGAGAGATATCATTTAGAGACCAGACTCTCAGAGGATCATCTTAAAACTGTGTCTGAAAAATAACCGCTTTAAATCGCCTTAAGATTTTTTACACCACATGACCCCTCGTTCCCCTCTTACCCAGGCTCAGAGTGAGTGTGTGTGTGTGTGTGTGTGTGTGTGTGTGTGTGTGTGTGTGCTTGTGCATACATGTGTGTGCATATACGCCTATTACAGTACTGTGCAAATGTCTAAGGCACATGGGGAAAAAAAACCTGTAAAGTGAAGATGATTTTAAAAAATAATGAAATTAAACGTTTCTAAATATCCATAAATTTCAAATTTGAAAACAAAAAATAGATATACAGTGGTGGCCAAAATTATTAGAACACTTGGCATACATTTAAGAGGTTTCAGTTGTTTTTGTTCAATTGGCCATTAAAATACCCATAAAACGAATGAAATTTATACAAAGTCATCATTATGCTCTATAAACCATAGAATAGAGCCATCATAAGGAGATTTACCGTCATTTTCCTTACAAAAAACAAGCTAGGCCTATTTCACTGTCAATGTCACACAATCATGTTCCTTCACAGAAGAAGCCAAATTACTTGTGTAATCATTGTCAGGTGTGATGGTGGTTAAATTGATGGTGATCAAGAGTCTTAGGACACAGCTGTGTGATTCTTTTGAATTGCTGCAAAAGGTGGACATACCAAATATTAAAGTTAAAAGTGGATAAAAACAGTAGGACTCACTTCATCTGATATTTGTTGTGCTCAGAGCAACCATCTGCATGTTTCATGAACATTATGAAATGAAATCATGTTTTGGAGGCAAGAAAAGGTCAATATTTTCAGATCTGTCAGGTGTTCTAATAATTTTGGCCACCACTGTATAACACCAAATTTATAATAAAAATCTCGGTGCCTCAGACTTTTGCACAGTATCGCCTCCATTGTCTCCCAACATTCAGCGTTCACATTGTCATGATTAAACTTCTTCAGAGCACCAGTGGGGCCTGGGATTACCGTGGCAACATCTGGGGACCATGGTATTGGTGTGCATATGTTTTTAATGTTCAGAAGTCAACATGTTGTTCTGCCTCTTAATTTCATAGAGAGAGAGAGAGAGAGAGAGAGAGAGAGGGACTGGGAGGGAGATAACCCTCTCTCTTAAAATAAGTTGTCGGTAATCCACAGCGGATACTAAACCACGACTGAGTGCAGCTATCATCATTAACCAAAGTACCACCGATGACAGGAGACCCACCCAAACTGTGCGAGTATCCCAGAGCACTTAAGAAAACCCAAACAGCCCCCATCTGTCAATTTTACACTCGGTGATTCTTACTTAGTGCACAGAGCCACTGTGAGCATAATGTGCCACAGGGATTTTTATAAAAGCCAAATAAATACGCGCACGCCACGGACCAAAACATATTTACGCTCCGAGTTATGGTTTTTAATCCGGTGAAAGGCGGTGATGAAGGAGTATTTTAAGAGTCAGATGTGGGCAACTAGAAGGAAAATGAAGACGGAGAAATTACATTGTTCTTTCTTGAAAATATGCAACTTATGTGGAATTTCTCTCTCAATGTATACGGGAATCATGATAAACCTATGATGACTATTAGCACCGCTACTTGCTCTCTGTCTGTATATTTCATTATTTACTCTCCCTGTTACTTCTGAAGTGGAATTTATCACTTTATCTACTGGATGGATTTCCAACATCTTTACACTGAGAAATCCTGAAGCCGAATGAAAACGGGCAGCAAATCAACAGTTTGTTGCAAGAAAAGCCATACTCTTCTGCTAGCATTAGCATTAGCATTAGCATTAGCATGTACATCACAACTAATTCCACAGTGGCATATGAAGGGAAACAGCAGTCAGGCAGTCGCAACACTATTATTTGCGGAGACATTTTAGGCCTTTAGCTGACACACACATCCAAAGTGACTCACAGACTCTAGAGTGGAAAATGTAATCAGAATAGAAATAAGTCTTGGTATGTGTGAACAACCCTCAGCAGGGTTGGTTACTGTTAAAACAATATTTAATATGAAATGTTTCTATTCCCTCTCCCTGTAATCAACATCATTAGGTTGTGAAAATAGATTTCATTCACGACAAAAGGAAAAACAATCTACTGAGAACAAACATCTTGTAGCATCGAGTGTGTGTGTGTGTGTGTGTGTGTGTGTGTGTGCGTGTGTGAGTGTTTATGAGTTTGGACGTCAAAAACAACAAAGGCTCATATTTCTGTCATCGGTCGGCGGCGTCAGATCAGTGTCACGTATCATCATCGTTCACAAGCCGCTGGCTTCCTGCACCGCTGGATGAACGGTAACTCAGCAGGAGATCAGGAGGAGTCATAATAACAATGATGATAGAAGCTGTTTTGATACATCAGGGTTGAGCTGCACTGGGAGGATTAGCACGGCAAAAACAATACACACATATGTGCTGCACATGATCCTGTTTGTGAGTAAAGTTGTTGTGATGTGAAGGGGGGGTGGGGTGTGTGTATGTGAGGTGTTCAGGGTGACTGCACGTGTGTTAGTGTGTGTGTGTGTGTTACATTTTATCACACACGCACACACACACACCCGCTGCCTCACAGAAACAAGACAGCTAATATTGGTTGTTATTTACACACCAGGCCAGATAGGCAGCTGAACAATAATTATTTTCTGTGAACAATAATTATTACCATTTAATTCTGTTGTTTACCATTTTGCCCCGTGGCCCCTCTCTAAAAGCCAGCCTCTATCTGTAATGGTGAGGCCCTTGAGCACAGCCGCATTTAACACAAATATCAAATAATTAAAAATCTAATAATTGAAAAATGAAAGGACAGTTTTGAGTCATCAGTGAAAGGTAGGAGCCACTTCTCTCCCTGGGAAGGCTCCTGAAAAACTCATTTTCAAATTAATGTTTTATTCTGGAAGAACATATTGAGTGTGAAGTGATTATTTATTATTGGGGTCACCTGGTCAAGACATCTTTATCGATGACCCGTGGATAATTTGGTCATTGATTGGTCAAGACAGGGACACTTACAAAATGACTCAACTACGAGTGAAATTTCCATCCATGTGTTACTGAGTAAGTGCTAAAGGGAGCATCAATCAGTGCAGTGCACCATGGGTAAACTGAGAGATGATGAGCTACAAGCAGTGGGCTGTTGCGCAACATAACAGGCGATGTCAAGCCACAAGAAGCCACAACAGCGAGTGATGATGGTGATCCTGTTCACCACCGCTTCAAGCCCAGGATTGTTCTTTATGCTAGCACCTACGCTGTGACAGGCTAGTGAGGTCATCAGGTCCTGAAATGTGGAGTTACCTTTGAGTTTTCACTGCAGTCACACTGGAGGACTGATTTATTTTTTTAATTTCACATTGCTTGTAGAAGGTTTGTCTGGTCGTTTAATTTTACAACATTTCATTGTTTAATTTGGGTTCTGCATGTTGTTTTCTTTGTAAGGGGGTTTCATCCTTTACTGAAGCCTTGCTGAGTGTCTGTTAGCAGTGTAGTGAGCCCGACTAGCCGACCACCAATCAGAAAACCTCATCACATCACATCACACAACACACACACACACACACACACACACACACACACACACACACACACACACACACACACACACAATTTATTAGAAACAACATGGATATGCCTTGTTGCCACTCCTGTTTACTCTCCCTCGCTCTCTCACTGTGTTTTGCTCCATATGAACAATAAATAGAGATCAATTGTAAACAATATAATCTGGCGATCCTCTGTAGTAGCTGTGTGTGTGTGTGTCTGTGTGTGAGTGTGTGAGTGTGTGTGTGTGTGTGTGTGTGTGGTCCCCCCTGTATGTTTGAAGGGATTACAAGCTAGATCACAGGATTACACAATTAAAGCTTGTCTGTGGTGAGGTGGTGGGGGGGTGGAGGGGCTAGCCTGATGTGACGCCACGTCCACGCTGACATGTGTCTGTAAATCCTGACGTAGTGACACAAGCTGATGCAGGAATATTTGAAAAGTTTAATTCCAAATTGAGATATTCACCATTTGGAAGAGGTGATTTACTAACGAAGCCTAGATCCTGTGTGTTTAGACCAAATAGCAGTACAAAGTGTTTTCCATCACGTGATTTGGGCACAGGAAATGAAATTGAAATGAACACACACAGCAGTGAGCTAGCTAGTCCCTCGGCTACCGCTACAGGAAGCTGATTAAACAGTTACCGCTCGCTGCCACTTGGGGCCGCCAACGACAAAATTACAGAAAGTTACATTGATCGCGTTCGTTTGTTCGAGATGCACATACCCTGCACAGGATTATATAGCAATGTATCGCAAACATATCTATACGCAAATATGGTACCCGTAAAAAAATAAACAAATAAACAAATACAGTATCCCCAAGACCCCGGGGCCCACCTTGTCCGGTTCATAATCCAGCCTTGCCTGACACCATGCAGCTATAACTAATAGAGAGGACACTGATTCCTCCACGCTGATCTCCAACCATCACAGGGACAATTACAGTGTTTTTTACGAGCACACACACACACACACACACACATTTCCTTGCAGACTAGGACATAAATATACCCTCTCCCTCTGTTTGTGTTCAGATTCATCTCATTCCTGTTTCCTCTCCATCTCTGATCAGACTCTGTTGCCTGGTGATTAAGCGGTAGATTAACCTCCAGTCCTCATCAATAATACACGGATAGAAAAAGCCTGTTTGTTCCACTTCCTGTCTGCAGCACTAATAGACCCCCTAACATTCACTTTAACATAGTTCTTGTTTACTCAGGCACGTAGACAGACAGACAGGCAGACAGACAGACAGGCAAGCAAGCAGACAGACAGACAGACAGAACAATATAAATTTGGTCTTAGATGTTTTCTGCCTTTGTGTGTTAGTAGAAAAGAGCACATTTTTATTTTTTGATATTTAGAAACTTTTCATTTCATTTATTTTTGAAAGCATCTTCGCTTTACGGATTTTCTTTCACATGTGCCGAAGACTTTTGTACAGTACTGAAGCTTTCAAACAGCAGCAGGTTGGCCTGGTGGTTAGAGGGACAGTCCTGTTCAATCCCTGCAACAGCCAGTATGTGTCCTGCCAAAGTGTCCTGGAGCAAGACACTGAACCCTTACCTGCCTCTAAAATGTAAACCTGCACGCACACACACACACACACACACACACACTCATGGGAAAGAGATAGTTACTTTCATGCTAGTAATGATTTTATATGAGTAAGCAGCATTTTTCAATCCATTTAGGAACTAAACTCCAGATATGGGCAGCAGATTAATAACAGTGAGAAACTGCTCCAACTAAGTTTTTGGCAACAAACATACACACACACACACATACACACACACACACACACACACACACAGAGAGAGAGAGAGTGTGTGTGTGCAGGCCTTTCGGGACGATATCTGTGGTAATTCATTCAGAATCCATTTGAACGCATTCTGCAGGCCTAAGTGCCAATCTTCCTTTTTGGTGAGTTCCCATGATGTGATGTCCCATATCCAGCGATGCCGTTTGCTCCACAATGGCCTATTTAAGTTGCATTACCGCCGAATATTCCCCAGTAAAGAAAATTAAGCCGTGATACCGAGAGATCATCTCGGTTAGTTATCTTCTCCCCGCCGAGATGAGTCGCTTTGACGCCCCGCGGAGAACAGAATGATCCTCCTGGCCGACAGATAATAGTCTTCTACAGTGTCACTCTCTCCTAATGTCTCTCTCTCTCTCTCTCTCTCTCTCTCTCTCTCTCTCTCTCTCTCTCATCCCAGAAACAGGTTGTGTGCCTTATGAAGTATTGTATAGTTTTGTAAAGCAAGATTAGGCCAACAAGGGTCAACAGAAGAATTACAATCTACTAAATGTGAGAAGTACACACACACACACACACACACACACACACACATCCATGAGAGAGAGGGGGGGGTTTGGTGAAGTTTCAATTGTTTTGCTTTGTCAATATTGTTTCTGAGAAAGAGTCTATTTATCTATCTATTGATCTGTCTATCTGTCTGTCTGTCTGTCTGTCTGTCTGTCTGTCTGTCTGTCTGTCACTTTTTCAGCTGAATTCAGTTCAGTTCAATTCAAATAATTACCAAAGAAAAAACAAAATGTTGATTTTCAAAAACCAGCAAACAAGAGTTCATCAATTCAAACCATTCTGACATGATCAATTATATGAAAACATGTACTCTCCAATAGTGCCTACTGATCAATACCCCCCCCCCCCCATCTCTGACCTTGAAGGCTTGCTTAAAGCAGCATAGCGCCCAGCTGTCTGTCTGTCTGCAGCTAATTGGTTTCAGCTCAGCGTTCAATGTTAGCGCCTCATTACTCCTTCCACTCAGAATAACTTCCACAAGTTTGCTTGTGTTCAGGGGTCGTAAAGAGTCAAGCAAGCCCTTAATTACAAACCGGGTCGTTCAGTAAGTAAAGCTGCATCTCCCAGAAGCTCTGGGTCTCCATCTGCATCTTCAGTCCGTTAGCAAGACGAAGAAATCCTACAATCGACGCAGTCAAGGATACTGAAAGAACATCACAGTTGGTGCAGGAGGCAAGGAGAGAGAGAGAGACAGACAGACAGACAGACAGACAGACAGACAGAGACAGAGAGACCAAGAGAGGGAGGAGATAGACAGAAAGAAACAGAGAGAGACAGACATAAAGAGTGAAAGAGACACAGAGACAGACAGACAGAGAATGACAGACAGACAGAGAAAGTGACAGAGAGAAAAACAGATGGAGAGAAAGTGAGAGAGAGACAGAGAGTTACAAACAGAGAGACAGACGGACAGACAGACAGACAGACAGACAGACAGACAGACAGACAGAGAATGAAACAGTAGAAGGTTTATGAAGCAGGATCAGGGTCAATACCCTTTCAATTTAATTAATTCATGAAGTGGATTTTCTTCAAAATTCAAAACCTGGAAATCTGTTTTGGCACAGAGAGGCTCTAGTGTCCAATATGAATGAGGATGAGGATGAGAATGAGAATGAGAATGAGAATGAGAATGAGAATGATGATGAGGATGAGGGTGAGGATGAGGATGAGGATGAGGATGAGGATGAGAATGAGGATGAGGATGAGAATGAGGATGAAGGCTCTGGCATCATTGGAATTGCAGATTTCATTTAACCTTTGGTTTGGGTGCATCAAAACCCTCATTTACACACTACAGTTGAAGTATCTTTATCTGGCAAGTACACACAAGGGGAATCACCTTAATATTCCTATAATATTCCTATAGGGACTCATACTATGTCTGTGGTATTCAATAGTGAGCTTATGGTGACCTTATCGTAATTTATGGTATTTTGTATCTCCTATGGTTTCACTCTAAAATTCCTATATTATTCCTGTAAGGGCTTATTGTGCTTCTGTAGTACACAATAGTGAGTTTATGGTGATGTTTTTGTACTTTATGGTGTTTTTTAGTTCCTATGGTATCACTATAAGATTCCTATAAGATTCCTATATAGAGGCTTATGTTGTTTCTGTAGTACACAATATTGAGTTTGTAAATGTATTGTATTTTATGTTGTTTTGTTTGTTTGTTTTCAGCTCATATGGTTTAATTAAAACATTCCTATAAGATTCCTATAATATTACTATAAGGACTTACAGTGTGTCTATGGTACTCATTAGTGAGTTTAGAGTCACCTTATTGTACTTTATGGTATCACTATGATATTCCAGTTTTGCTGTGATATTTGTATAGTATCCTTCTAAAATATTAGGAGTACCATAGGTGTTAAATACATTTATTTATCTCTACAATCAAGGAGATTGCGTTGCATAATGTGTCATGACCGATGGAGGGGAGACTGGGGAGGGTGTATACAACACCCTCACACACACACACACACACACACACACACACACACACACACACACACACTTACGTTGCCCCCTCTTGCCCTCAAAGCTTCATTACATTGCAGTTAAAGGGATTTAGAATAGTTACTCCATGTTACTGAAGTAACGTTACAGACATACTGCTCTCTGTCCATGTCGTACATTACATTGAGTCAAATTCATTTTTCTACTTCAGTATAGACGTTTCAGTCGGTAGTTTTCGAAAGCTTTTCCATTGAGAATTAAAGACACAAAAACGCTCAGACAACATTTCATTAACTGTTGGTTTCAGTGTAATAGCAAATAAAGGAAACGTTGCAGTTCTGTTTGAAAAATATCCCTCAAGTTTTTAAAATGAGCATTTTGAATAATTGACTATATGTTTCCATAACTTGTATGAAATATGGGAACAACCGCTCGTGCTGGTCTGTTCTACTAATTGGTACAAAAGCCCCAGGCGAGCCCACATTAAACATACTGAAGACAATAACGTCCACAGGGCTTTGTCTGTCTGCGAATGGGAGCACTGTAATAATAGAAAAATAAAAAATGAAAACAAAATGAACGCAGATGACTCTATGAACACTTGTATTGGTGTATTGGGAATAAGCTACTGCTAATACTAACATTTAAAAAAAAACGTTTGTAAATAACACCGAAATGTTATATATAAAGGAAAAAACGCAACGCAAAGAAGCGTTTTGCTTTTACACTCAGTCCTTAAATATAACTGTAAATGTAGCTACACAGTGCATGATAATATAGCCTAATAACGCTTTATAACATGCAGACTAAATGTGTAAATGTAAACGTAAATGTCTGACAATGCAGACTAATAGTTTCATCACATGTATGGACTGAGCTGCAGGCCCACCTCTGTGGTATTATCAGTAACTGATTGTTCTGCGATATTAAACTGATACAACAGGAGAGAGGTGACCCGCCACGCACACGCACGCACACGCACATATCATTCCCCTCTCCAAATCCACAATCAAATCTATCTGCATTTAAGTCATTCCCCTCTCAAAGTGCGCCTTCTAGTCGTAGCGGAATGGGGGGGGGGGGGGGGGGGGGATCAAAACATTGAATCATCATGAATCATCTTCATTATTATTTCCTCCAATTTATTTGAGATGTGTGTTAATTGTAATGCACAGTAAATCTTTGGTGGGATGAAGTGAAGAAGCTCATCCAGTGAAAGACGTGCAGCATTAAGTAAGGATTAAAACTGGAGCATGTCAGGGCGACTGTTCACCATACTGTAGCCTCCATCTGCTTTTAAATCCACAATAAATTATTATGAGCACTGATGCCTTTACATAATAGCAAAGACAGATATACATAAATGCTTTATAGGCTATGTGTAATACAGTATATATTCAACACAATACACACCACAATCTGTATATATTTCATAATGTGCCTAATTTTTAAATGAACAATTTCTGTCTTTTCAGTCTTTCTGTGATTGGATATTTAAGGTTATACATACTACATCATTTTTCATTGCCTATTTGAGGGAAACCAAGCAAAGTTAAGAATAATATTAATGAAAAGTCATGTTATGTGATGAGCTGGATTCGGATTTCATAGTTTAAGAAGAGGAGGTGATGCATTTCAGCATGGTAATCACTCACCCGGGGCATGCTTCATTTATTGACAGATCTGATGTTAAATGTCTCAAGCTCACTTAGTCTTGTAGCTCTTAATTTATTATGTTTTGAACTGTTTCTTTCTCTTTTTTTCTCTCGTTTGACCCTCGGAGGTCACACAAGCAATTCTTTTTTTAAACGCATGATTAATTTCTCAGTAGGGCGAGCGGCTAATGCATTATGAAAAAAGTGAAATGTATTCCAAAGGGGCTAATAGCGCTATTGTATTTCAATAAGCCTTTTCCTGCTGCATTGTTGAGACATGCTCCGGTTTTGATAACATATCAAAAACATGTTTTAGGGATGGAACTAGTTGTGCATCTTTTGAATTATTGGTCTCTTGCGCTAAAATCGTTTTATTATTTTATTGTTTTTCTATTTAAATATTGAGTACATTTGCCATACATATTTCTATTGTAGATGTAAATGTTGTTATAGCAAACAGAATATTGCTCTACAATATTAATAGAGAAATATTGAGATACTAATCACAAATTAATCACAAATTATTATAATCAAAAATTCCATATTGTTTGGTCAGAATTGATCCTGACAATGAATAACTGTACTAATAAATGTTAGAAGTAACTATACAAATAAACCAATCTAAGTAACTCTGTCCCAATTTCCCCACGGGGATTAATAAAGTTTCTTATCTAAATCCTTCTAGGAATATTCTAGGAATAATATAGTGATATCATGGAAAATAAGAAAAATACCAGAAAGTAAGATAAGGTCACTATAAGCTCAATATGACACACTTGAATTTCTTAAAATAATATTTTAAGAATATTTTTCGTAAGGAAAAGATTGGTTATGAATAATAACAATAACAATGATAATAATTTTAATGCATTAATTCTGCTATCTGCCTTTGTATCCTATTATTAATTCCTTTCATCTCTCTATTGTGACGTCACGGTCTCAATAGCTGCCGCCTGCGTGTGGCTCGAGCCTGTGGCCCCCCATCCCAGCGAGTGTTCCGTGGCGTCCGCGAGACAAAGCGCGCGCGGTGACAATCTAAATTGGTTTGAAGAGGAGCAGATGGGGCTCACACTCTCCGCTGTGTCGCACACACACACACACACACGCACACGCGCACACATACACACACACTGTAAGATTGAGGCTCAAAGTGATCCTGTCATGTTTATCAAGACACTATTGAGAACAGATTGGGGGAGAATATATTGCAGCCAATCTCAATATCCAATAACCTTTTAACCAAATTGAGAATTGCTTAGAAATATAAACAGTATAATTTAGAATCAGGTGCTTAATTTGCTCAACTTTTAGTGTTTTTATCAGTTACTATATTAGCTTCAATAGCCTTTACCAATAGTCCAGATGAATTACATCTAATTTTCCTCTTGTGTGTAGAGTGATGAGTTGAATGAGATCTAAGAGATATATGCCATTGAGAGAAAAATGACACCACCTCTGTCAAAATGATGTCTGGCATGAAAGTACAACTGACTATTGAAATGTAGCTATCTTGAGTCTAAGCAAATTATAACATTTTAAAGGATGCAACCAATTGTGTTTTTATATACAGAAAAATTAAGATAACACTTTTTTTTTAAATTCTAAAGTGAATGTACAGTGTTTTGAAAATGCCCCCCCCCAAAATTTTTTGTACAGATTTGTAATTTGCTGTACAGAGAAAACAGGCACTGCTGAAATAAAGTTACAGCAGGCGACTGCTGCACTGTAGCCCAGCTGCCTCATGCAACTCAGTTTTGCTCCATGGCAATCATTAATGTAATGTAATCTGCAGAGGCCTATACCTCAATGGATCAATGGTAGCAGTAACATTATGGTAGTTCCATGAGGTTGTCAGGTAGCCTGCAAATTTTTCAGATAAATATCTCAACCGTTGTACTTTTTATGGGGAACATAATGCTGATGCCTTTCAATGATCAATGACTGTATCGTCACACAATATACATTCAAAACTTTATTCCTGGGAGCCCACAGATGAACAAATGTTCTCTCGTGACCCACACCACCAGCAAATAAGTGTCTGTTTCTCCAGAATAATTCAGGGACCCATTTTCTATCTTCCCAAGACGCTCCTCTGGGTTCTGATCCAGACTCTGAAAAACACTGATGTGAATGATCCCTGTAAGTGAGTTCTAGCCACTCCATGTTTTGGGATAAAAGTCCTTTTTTTGAAGCACCACCCCTTTATGAATACACCTGGACTGTTGTATGTTTGGGACACAGTGATCATGACAAGCTGTGACCTATTTTAACAGCATTGTCATTGTAGGCAGGTATGCATAAAGTTTACCATTTTGTGGTAACCTGGGATAGCTTTCAAGCCCACAGAGAGAAAACATATCCACAAGTTTAATAACAAAATGTTTTAAGACCGCCTATTTCTATTTGGGTTATAGACTTATTTAGGTCTGTATCTTTATATCTGTAATTTGATATTTTTAGTGGTCATGTTGCAGTAATTGAGCAGGAGCAGTAGGAGGTGGCTGTATTAGGATCCGGCCATCCTGTGTATTTCAGTAGTATTTAATCTGCAAAGTGAGTAAATCCTTTTTAAGAGTCCGGATCTCCCCTGACTAACAGACGATACAGTAGGCCTGCTACTACGTTTCATCTCCTGGGAACAACCTGCATGTAGTGTCTTATTTCCTGTTTTAGTGTTGAAGATATCAGCCATTATTCCTGTGACAGTCCATCTGTTTACCGCCTCTGTCTTTGTACACTGGGCTGTTTATTTGTGTTTAAAGGGATTTCCAATGCCAAGCCCTTCTGCTTCTGTCATACCCAGTGCTATTTTCACTTGATTGGTATTAATTCGTCAGGAGTGTGTAGCCTGTGTCATACTCCAATGTTGTTCAGCCCAGGGGCGTTTTAATGTCAAGGACCGCCAAGGTTTTGTCCTACTGGAGGAGATCTTTGTAGTTAGATATGAAATATATAACTGTGGTACAGGTGGGGTAATAACAACTAAAACTATTATTGTACTCATGTCTAGTGAGTGAATTAAATTAAATTAAAAACTATTCCTCATTGGCTCTGAACCACCGGTGCAGCATATTATTATTTACCTGTTGTCATTTACGGAGGGTTTTACCATTCAGATGTGGTAGCAAAGACTGGAGGCGGGTCTCGTGCACGCGCGCGAGTGTGTGTTTTAGCCCTGGGGGCCTGACATGCCATGCATGCGAGGCTCGTGCGTTCCGTTCCGTCGTTGCCGTTAGTTTGTCTCATTGAGTGTTTGAGTGGCAGTTAGCGAGACGTCATTGGTTGGTTGAATGGGGTACAGCGCGTGAAGGAGAGGAAGAGCTTGCGAAGGGTGCGTGTGTGTGTGTGGGGCGGGGAAGGGGGGCGGTTGTTGGTGGGTTGAGCTCGCGCTACACGCCAATCAAACCAGGGGATGGCGCGCGCGCGAGAGAGAGAGGGATTAGAACGGCCCGTGGTGTCTCTGAAAAGCGAATAAAGCCGGCGCGAGCGTCGCAGTTTACTCACATCTCACGAGCAAGTTCACTCGACAGTTGGGAGGATAGAGGAGGAGTTCCGTTCAGAAAAGCCGGTACCGATTCCTCTGCTTCTCGGACGTAATTCAGAGCAATTCACTAGTCTGAGCGACATTTCCCGACTGAAAATGAGTTTTATGTAGGATGAAGCGATTTCCTTCTTAACGGGAAAACGGGAATGTTTTTAACGCTGTGACCGTTTGGATGATTCCCGGGCCTCAGAGGTAAGAAGCTCTACCGTTACCGTTGTTGGTCAAAGTTGGAAAATGTGGAAACTAACGCTGCGCGCGCTATGATACGGTTGAGACAGAAAACGTGCTCAGAAAGCGTTTGAACACAAGAACAAGCTCATAGATGATGTGTATTGACTTCATAGATTAATACCGTTGCATTTCTCAACGTAATTTAGAAATAATGTAATACGTTATTATTTTATTATTATTATTATTCATTATTATTAAGCCGCCATAAAGTCACATTAGGACTCAAAGTGTTTTATCTGACATTGTTGAAGGTTAATTTAATTCATTTAAAATGTCTCTGTGTTAATTTTGCTCGATTACAAAATATCTCCACATCGAAAAGCCCTGCCGTTAACTTACTTAACGGTTTAATATTCCGTGGATGTAACTAGATGTATAGACTAGAAGGGACTATATTGGGACGGTCTGATTTCTGCTGAGGTTGTCATGAATAAAGTGCAGGCCGGACTGAAATCAAATATTCATTTCAATATTTGTTTTAATTGTGTTACTTGTAGCCAAAGCTGAACTCTGAGTCAGAGCAGGTTAATTGGTTAATTGGTACTCCTGAGTCCTACTCGTGTTCTGCATTTTGTCGCGCGGCTTTGCCCTGAATTATATTGGTGCCCCTCAGAAAAGTCCCCATACTGTGTCAACCCGAAGCCTCTTAAGGTTTTAAATCTTACATTTTGAGAGCTGTTATATGAACTTTTTTTTGTGTTTGTGGCAGGATTGATTTTTCTCTATACGTGTTGGAGTTTTCATTGTCGGCGATCTGTTGTTGTAATTCATGTCTCCGGGCTAAATGATAATCATACATTTATTAATAGCGTATATAATTTTACAAAATGGTCCCGAATGAATTCAAATGGAAAAAGACACCTGAAAGCAATCTCTCATTTTTGTTTTTCATACAGATGCTGTTGGGGTATTTTCACCTTTTCATATTTATAACATATATAATGCACAAAAAAGGTTTATATTAGTTTAATATTCTTTTACTGATTGGTCGGTTATAAACTCTGTAGGAGACCTGAAATGTAGAAACACGGTCATCTTTGTGAAATACAATTATTTCCAAGTAATATAATTTATCTAATATTAAAAAAACATTGAATCTTTTTCCAAAAATAAAGAAATTGTGTGATATGTTGTATAGGCTCCTTGCAAAAGCTCACATTGCTATCTGCTGATCGGATTCAGTAGAATACAAAAAACAAATCAACGCATACATTTCAATCCATAACCCAACGTGTACATTTGTAATAAAAAATATAGTTTGTCTCAGTATTAATTCATTTTTCTGGCATTTTATTGACATTAAACTTAATACAGGTAAAATGTCTGCTAATTAGTCAGAGTATTGTATTAGAGTAGCTGTGTATGTTCAGTGCCTGTCCCTACTTTGGTCCCAGATTTCTTTCAAATTCAGGTTAATATGTTAAACTTTTCTTATACACACATGACAAATATTTTATTATATTAAAAACACTGAATCTAAACACCAATTATGCATTTACTTCTGTTTTGGGGGAATTTGGGCAAAACTGTAGTGTTACTGTAATTGTAAGGATTATTTTCGAAATGTTTCAGTGAATTACAAAACTAATATAATAAAAAAAATAATATTCTAAAAAAATATAACATTATAGTATATTCAGTAGCCCAGTACTGTTGAGTAAATACAGGCAAACACAATTACTTATCATGGTCTCAATGGTAGAGGTTGATTTTCCAATGTGACAACGTTTGTAAATCATCTGTAAATTATATTAGAGTTAAATTCCAAATTGCTATATATCCATTTTGTAAAATAAAATCTTTGCCTGAAGTCCGTGAGTCAATATCTCTAAAATACAGAGGAGCCAGTCAGTAAACGTGTTGTATTTCTGTCAACCGAGCACCTCAATTAACTTCTTTCCTTTAAAAAGTGCCATAAGTTTGTCCTGTTAATTATTTTGATAGAGGAGGTCAAATGGTGCCGTTCTCCTTCTGGAGCAAACCTCAGCAGGCTAGAAGACAACGGGTTTTGGTTCCTGTGTTTAAATTGGGTATTCAGTAACACGTTACATAAATATCACACTCGTTGATTTGTGTGTGTGTGTGTGTTTAATTATATTGTACATCATGAAATATTGTCAATTTATGATATGACATTATATGTAATATATAAACTATGTGTGAGCTTGTTTGGTATTGTTAGTCTATACAAGATGACATTAGCTAATTCATTGTATACATTGGCATTAGTTAATAATGCATGTTTATGGTTCTTCTTCATTGTGTTAACACAAATCTGGTTTGAGTGACACATTTGTTTCTTCTTTCTTTCTTTCTTTCTTTCTTTCTTTTTTCTTTCTCTCTTTCCATCTATCAGGTCCTTTTCCACACAGTTTTCCTCCCAACATGGATAAGACTCTTCTTCCGGGCCCGAACATCATGACCACCACCACGGGTCCCTACCAGCAGGAGCCCCTGACTCCCCCCAGACCCGCCCACCACCACTCTTCCTCCTCCTCCTCCTCCTCCTCCTCCTCTTCCTCCTCACCAACCCTCAAGCCCAACCAGGTTGGCCAAGTCGTTTTGTACGGTGTTCCCATTGTGTCGCTGGTCATCGATAACACTGAGAGACTTTGCCTGGCGCAGATCTCCAACACACTACTCAAGAACTACAGTTACAATGAGATCCATAACCGCCGCGTGGCGCTGGGCATCACCTGCGTCCAGTGCACTCCGGTTCAGCTGGAGATCCTTCGCCGGGCCGGTGCTATGCCCATCTCGTCACGGCGCTGCGGCATGATCACCAAGCGTGAAGCCGAGCGCCTCTGCAAGTCCTTCCTGGGAGAGAACGCGCCGCCGAAACTGCCCGACAACTTTGCCTTCGACGTGTCACACGAGTGTGCCTGGGGTTGCCGTGGTAACTTCATCCCGGCGCGCTACAACAGCTCGAGGGCCAAGTGCATCAAGTGTTCCTACTGCAACATGTACTTCTCCCCGAATAAATTTATTTTTCATTCCCACCGCACCCCAGAAGCCAAGTACACTCAGCCCGACGCTGCCAACTTCAACTCCTGGCGGCGGCATCTCAAGCTCTCCGAAAAAATCCCACCCGATGATTTGGTTTTCGCGTGGGAAGACGTCAAGGCTATGTTCAACGGAGGCAGCCGGAAGAGGGCGCTGCCCTCTGGGCCCCACTGCTCCTCCATGGGGTCAGTGAAGACTCATCCAGGCTCTGTGATGCCTCACATGATGGGGCCCGACCTGGGCGCCCAGAAGAGATCCCGCTTTGAAGATGACGATGATCTGGACGGGGGCGGTCTGTCTCCCCGCAAGGCGCCACGTAGCTACCCTGTCATCCCCGTCCCGAGCAAAGGCTTCGGCATGCTGCAGAAGTTCCCTCCCACTTCCCTCTTCCCCTCTCCTTACTCCTTCCCAGCATTCGGCCTCTGCCAGCAGAAGAAAGATGACAGTGATGTTTCAGTCGGGCAGAAAGGAGCGGGGCTGTCAGGTCTTCTATGGCCAGGACGGAAAGACACTTTCTACCCTCCTTTCTGCATGTTCTGGCCCCCCAGAGCAGCAGGGGGCATCCCTGTTCCCTACCTACCTCCAGCCTCAGCCCAGCGCCCTCTCCTCCCTGGCAGACAACCCCTCTCTCAGGCAGGCCTTCCTGGATCTCTCAGACCACACTGAGCCCGGGGCTGTAGCTGGCACTGGAAACGCCGTCGGTGCAACCATGGGGGGTGGCAGCGGGGCCGCCACGCCCAGATCTGGGCTGTTTGACCCCGACTGCCAGACAGTAACCCCTGACCTTCGCCCTGTGACATCAGAGGGTTGGCTCAAGCTATTGGACACCCCGACGCTCCAAACCAGGAAGCCCAGCTATGGTTCCGCCTTCCGCCCTGTCGTCAAGGACGCCGAGAGCATCGCCAAGCTCCACAGCAACGGGGGAGGAGTCGCCGGGGCAACAGAAGAGGAGTTCGGGGTCGTGGTTGCTGGGTCAGAACGCCACCAGCGGCTATCGCCTAGCAGCAGCTGTAGTTACGGGAGCGAGAGCGGAGGAGAGGGAGAAGGAGAAGCAGAGGGAGGGGAGAGCGAGGAGGAGGGGGAGGTGGATGTGGAGTCGTCGAAGCAGGAGGAGGAGGAGGAGGAGGGGAGCTTCGCAAGCAGGCCACCACAGACTCAAACCAACCTGTACCTCCCTGCGCTGAGCGAGAGTATTGGCGAGGAGAGGGGGAAGGAGAGGGGGAGTGGTGGCGTGTATCCCAGCACCTCCCCTCCCTCCTCCTCAGACCCCACCCAGCAGGAGTCCCCCAGCCTGCCCGCCTCCCCTCCCGCCAGCCTGCCTCTCTCCAGCGCTACCCCGCCTCACCGAGAGGACCCGGCTTACAAAAACGTAAATATCCCCCCAGGCCACTTCAGCTAATTATTATTTAAATGGCGCCGTAGTCGGCGGCGATGTGATCTGCATAAGCAGATTGATTGGTCGGTTTCTCCCCGTAGGAACAGAAACAGCCGCCCCGCTCTGATCCCGGCTAATAGGCCCAGGCGTGGATTGTTTAATGGCCACAATGTGTTTGTTCTCCCTCTGTCAGCGCAGCCTGTTAGGGCAGCTCTAATCTTTAACCTGTCGACTCCCACATTAACTAGGCCTCCGAGGGAGAGAGAGGGAGGGAGAGAGGGCGGGAGAGAGAGAGAGAGAGAGGGAGTTGAATTATCAGTGGAGTAACATTCTGAAAACATCACTGCATTTGAAAGAAAAGAGTTCAGAGACTGAACACTGCAAATTAGATCAATATGGATCCGTGTTACTGACGAGAGATGTTGTTGTTAGCAGCTCATACAGATGCTGAATTAACTTAATAATTGCAGATGCTTTTTAAAAAACTGTTTTCACTGCAACCCGATGATAGAGATGATATAAAACAACACAGAGGCGTTCCTCAGGATTGATGCTCTACTCTGTTGCTATTTTATTATATGACAACACATAACAAGTGTATTAGATTCTAACCCAAGTTATTTTCTGGGTTCTCCTCTCGGTGCTTCCAGGTCCATAAAAGCAGGGATGAAGGACTGCCTGCCTACGCAACCAAAGACAACTCCAGCCTCTCTGGTGAGCTCAAAGATAAACCATATCTTTGTTTCTGTTCTTTCTAGGACGCTGGGGGAAAAAACGACACATAGATCAAACTGAACAGATGTCCTGCCAGCTTGCCAATAATAAGCATTCACTATTTTAGTTTTACTCACGGCAAATCTTAATGCAGCCACGTTGATTTGGTGTTTTTACCCCGTCTTAACTGCAAGATGTATTACTTCCCTCAGAAGTTTAAATCTTTTTCAGCCTGTTTTTGTCACATTAAATATTTTTTTTTTTTTTGTTTCACCACTTTCTGCTTTGCCCCACTGAAGGTTATTGCTTCATAATAACTTTGCTCCTTCAAACGTTTGACAATATCTTTGTCTCGTTGTTTGAGCAAGTTGTTTCATCAAATAGCATTACACGATCTATTTCACCGGCCGGTTACACACCGCCCGTCTCACCGAGTGTCTGGATCAGTTGTATTACACGTCTTTGTTTCATTTAGCGTCTGACTGAGTGGTTTTATAGCGCCTCTGTGTCCCTGTGAGGCTAATATCTCTGTGACGTTTCATTTGCTCCTCTCATCTCCCACTCCGACCCTCGCACTGCAGAAAACACACACGCACACACACGCACGCACACACACACACACACACACACACACACGACACATGCAGGAAGCACACACCGTCCATACACTTAGTTATCTCCATGTGTCTGGATAACCACCTCAACCAATGGGCCTTACTGAATCTCTCTCTCTCTCTCTCTCTCTCTCTCTCTCTCTCTCTCTTTCAGATGAAAACAAGGAGCAGAGTAGTTTCTTTGTGTCAGAGAATGAGACCTCAGCACCGGACTACTGGAGGGAGAGTTCAGGTACAGAGCCTCACCGACTGTATATACTGTATATATATTTCTGTTTGACTGGTTGCAGATCAGCTGCAGAAAATAAACCAAATCACCAATGAACAAAAGACAACAGAGATCAACTGACAGATGACATGAACCCCAAAGATTAATTATTAGGATGTTTTAGTTTATTTCATTTTTTTTTAATTTAGTTTTTCTGCCTTTGATTTGCCTACAACAAAATCTGGACCGCTGGTCTTAACCGGCCTCCGTAGTGAACCATGTTACAACAACAGACTTCATACTTAACTACTTCAAATGTTTATTTTGACAGTTTGTACAAGTTACAAGTTATGTTAAATAAAATCTCAAAGACGATTCATAATATAGTAATATAAACATCTATAATATAGAGCAGGAACATTATTTATTTGGAGTCAATAACACAAAGACAACACGGATTATAATAAAAAAGCAAATTATATTATATATATATATATATATAAAATTAAATTCAATTATATATTATTATTATTGTTATCATTATTATTTAATAATAATATTATTCATAATAATAATAATAATAATTATTATATTATTATTATATATATATCTATATTCTACGGTGGTCTTCCCTCTTTCCCTCTATTTCAGCACAATGTGGACCACAGTCTGTAAAAATAAAAGCCCTTCATAAAACAGAAAACACTGATTCAATAATTCTCTTTAAATGCAATTATTTAAAATAAAATGTGCCAAAAATTTACAATAACCTTCCCTCTCCTCGCTCAACAACACCCAGAGAGTCAGGATGCTTAAAGCAGTGACAAAAGTCCTCCCTCTCCTCCTTCATCTTCCTCCCTCTCCTCCTTCATCCTCCTCCCTCTCCTCCTTCATCCCCCTCCCTCTGCTCCTTCATCCCCCTCCCTCTCCTCCTTCATCTTCCTCCCTCTCCTCCTTCATCCTCCTCCCTCTCCTCCTTCATCCCCCTCCCTCTGCTCCTTCATCCTCCTCACTCCTCCTCGTTGCATGACGATGAGTTAAGGGATTAATATAAATACACAGAGCGATGAGGAAGCGGTGGAAAGCTGCTTCGACGTGGCTCCTCTCTTTAGCGCCGCCGTCGCCAGGGCTGTTGCTCTTAGGGGGGCCGTTATAGTTCAACAAGAAAACATCAGCTCACAGATAAGCAGCCGCGCTGGCAATCTCCATCCCAGACCGTATCACTGCCGACATAATTGCCTTTTTTTCTTCCTCAGCGCAAAAAAAAAACCCTTCCCGTTTGAAAAAGATCGCAGCTTCAGGAAGACATTAAAAGTGCTTTATGACATCTGTGCCGACATTTATATCCACCCACCCCACACACACCCCGCCCCCCCCGCCCCTGCACACACACACCGTAATGATCCCTGCACATAATGTATAATGTATTTCGAAAAATTACACGAAACAAATTAAATGAGACCACCTTTCCCCTGATTGCCAAACGTCTCCCTGGGCGGTGGGAAGCTCTACGTGATTAGAAGGCCTGATTCCTCCGAGTCTCCCCCCCGCCACTGTCTTTAAACTCTCCCTCTGTTTCTAGGGAGGAAAAATAATCTAATTTTCCATTTATGTAATGCAAACCGCCTTGGCTTTGACTATTCACGGTTAATTGACTGTCAAACGAGGTTGTTATCCTCAGGCACTGTCTGCAAATTTGCTTGTCAAATGAGACAGAGAGAGGAGAGGAGAGGAGAGGAGGAGAGGAGAGGAGAGGAGAGGAGAGGAGAGGAGAGGAGAACAGGAGAGGAGAGGAAGGAGATGAGAGGAGGAGAGGAGAGGGGAAGAGAGGAGAGGAGGAAAGGAGAGGAGCGGAGGAGAGGGGAAGAGGAGAGGAGGGGAGGAGAGGAGAGGAGGAGAGGGGAAGAGGAGAGGGGGGGAGGAGAGAAGAGGAGAGGGGAGGAGAGGAGAAGGGAAGAGAGGAGAGGGGAAGAGAGAGGAGGGGAGGAGAGAGGAGGGGAGGAGATGGAAAGAGAGGAGAGGAGGAGAGGAAACAGAAGAGGAGAAGGGAACAGGAGGGGAGGATAGGAAAGGAAATGAGAGAGGAGAGGGGAAGAGAGGAGGGGAGGAGATGAGAGTAGAGAAGAGGGGAAGAGAGGAGAGGAGGACGAGAGGAAACAGGAGAGGAGAGGAGGGGAGGAGAGGAAAGGAAATAGGAAAGGAGAGGAGAAGAGAGGAGAGGAGCAGAGAGGAGGGGAGGGGAAAGGAGAGTGGAGAGGAAACATACCGAGTGTGCTGGATCGCTTCATTTGAAGCGTTCAATGCCTCATTGTCACAATTCAGACGTGAACGTAAACACACAGAGAAATATGTAGACATTTTGAAACGGGTGAATCTGAAAGCAGCGGGTGACGGAGACGTTTGTGAGGAAGGAAGACTGAAGATGGTTCGGATGTTTAAAGCAACAAGTAGATAGATGCCTCCAGCGGCAGCAACACTTCGGATGGTGCACAGCAGCACTATGATAACACTGTTTTACACAAGTATGATGTTAATCTGTTGGTCAGAATAAGCATCACTCACATTATAATTGCACCAGTTGTTGAGGCATCACTCTTCAGTGCAATTACGGAACGATCATTTTTATTTTACATTTTGCAGCCACTCCACATTCCCTTCAATTTTAAGGGCTACAATTTCATCCACTCCAATTTCTGAAGGCAGGGAAATGGACTAGCACTAGAAAGCAATATGATGTGACAGCGAGAGGTGAATGAACGTCCCAGAAAGGGGATGCAGTAAACCTCTTACTTTAGTCAACTTGTTTCTATGCAGTTACACTGACATCTAGAGACAGAAGGGTGAATTGCAGTGAGATGGCTTCGCCAGCCAGTCCGGAAGACCGAGGGGCAATTAGAGGGGGGGGTGAGGAGGTGAGATGCTGAGACGTTACCAATACACAGGATCTGATGCGTGCTATTAAGGGTGACAAAGCGACCTACCTTGAATGTTAAAGGAAAGGAGGGTGGGTTAGAGTAAAGTGGGTTAGAATAAAGTGGACTCCGCTTCCCATACCGTAAATAAATCAGGCCCACGACACATCCATGACGGCTCCGTAATAAATTGACATCTTATAACAACTCATCTTCATAGCAGCTCTCAAGCTCTCAACACCGATCAGGTCTACCGTCATTTCACCCTCCTTCTTGACTGCAGGACTAAACTGGACTAAACTGAACTATCAAACAAAAATGAGTAAAAGATATTGCCACTGTGCTATTTGCAGAGTTTAAGCAAATCATAAAACCTGTACTGTCGGCGTGTTCTGCATAGCATGTAAACTGAAATACAAAAGGCACTCTGAAGATATATGCTATTTACTAGATGCTCTCATCCAAAACACTTGCTCTTGCTCTTCCTATTGAGAAGGAAATAACAAAATAAGTAACTTCAATAATCCCCTGTCAATATAATAAGAGTGATGTAACATTCAAGTATGACATGTTTCTGAAAAAAATAAAATAAAAACAGAAATTAGAACGTGTTCCCATGTTTTCAGGTGATCAAAGCCAAGATGCTTCCTCTCCGGTCCCATTAAAAAGGGATGTTGAGCACATGGAGAAAGGTAAAGAAACACAGGTTTTTATTTTATTTTATTTTATTTTATTTTATTTTATTTTATTTTATTTTATTTTATTTTATTTTATTTTATTTTATTTTATTTTATTTTATTTTATTTTATTTTGGCTCAGTTGCCCAGAAGTGAAATGATGAAACACAGAATGAACAGATAAAAAACATTAATTCTTGCTTCTGTTCTTTACTTGTACATTATCTAATATCAACTATTGATTTTTAGAAAAAATCTGAAGTGTAATTTAGAATATACACAGGTATCCACAGGCACACCATATAGAATAAACCATCCACTATTGATATTTATCAGACAGAGGAGTCACACGCACCTCCTAAACCACTTCACCTTCAGGAAGATGCTTTCTGACAGTCAATCTTGTCTCCTCCTCCCTCCTCCTCCCCTCTGCTCTTCCAGAAGAGCTCCAGAAGGTTCTCCTGGAGCAGATAGACTTCAGGAGGAGGCTGGAGCAGGAGTTTCACGCTCTGAAGGGCACCTCTCCTTTTCCTGTTTTCCGTAAGTCATTTTTCTCCCGCCGTACTTCCTCCGACTCTTTCTTCCCTTCTGTCTCTCTCTCTCTCTCTCTCTCTCTGAAGGGCAGCTTCCCCTTCCCTGTCATCCCTAAATAAATTGTCTAGATTTAAGCCTTTAAAAACTATTCTCGTAAATTGGTCTTATTTTTTTCACAATGCATGACAGGTTTCTTTGTGCTGCATGTCAACTCTTACAGAACAGGGTTAGTAGTGCAAAATGCAAAACCTGTTTTTTTTTCATCTGCTCTGTAAAACACAACTGGACTTCATGTCCCTTAAACCTTCTTCATGTCCTGTTGTCCGTTTTCTTATACTGCCAGTTTAGAGTTTCAGAACTTTTATTAGCAATTGGAAATGTTTTTTTATTTTGGTTTCTAAATTGGTGTTAAATGAACTTCCAGACTGTATTAAAAAGGTTTTTAAAAGTCTTACATTTGTCTTTCTGAAACCTGCAAATACCCTGATCTCTCTCCGTCTGCCTGTCTCTCCCTCATCTCCCCCCGTCTCTCTCTCTCTCTCTCTCTCTCTCTGTCCCTCCTACCTATTTTTCCAGGGATTAAATGGTCTACTGCTCCATCATCACCTCTCCTTAGTAAATAACTCTAGTTTAGTTTCTGAAGTAACATAATATTTCTGGGGCTAAATGTCGATTTTTTTTGTGTGTGTGAATGTCAGATAATTTCCAAGACCAGATGAAGAGAGAGCTTGCCTACAGAGAGGAGATGGTCCAACATTTACAGATGGTAAGACTTCTAATGGTAGATTACTAGTGTTGGTAATGAGTAACACCTAGATTTATATATAAAGCACAAAGTTACAAGGTGCCAATAGGAACAAAACCATTCAAATACAGCATTTAAAACACAGAGAATAAATAAATAATAATAATAACAATAAGAAAAATAATCCAGAAATGATACATCAGTCAAGGCAGATTCACTGTAGTATCATAAACACCAACACTGTGTGTTAAAATCCTAAGAAATATGAAATAACCACAAATGTCTTCATTGGATTTTAAACATATATATACATATATATATAAACATATATATTTTTGATAAAGTTCTCCGTAGTGTGAGACTGAACTCTTCCAGCAGAAGGTATTCAGTAGGTAGCAAAGAACCAATCATCTAGTTTGTCTTTCATGGGTGAAGAGTTTCTCTACAGCATCTGAGTGTTTTGGTCCACATCAATCACTGGAGCAGCTGGCAGACAGACAGATAGACAGACAGGCAGACAGGCAGGCAGGCAGGCAGGCAGACAGACAGACAGACAGGCAGACAGACAGACAGGCAGGCAGGCAGGCAGGCAGGCAGGCAGGCAGGCAGACAGACAGACAGACAGTCAGGCTGACAGCCGCTGTTTGTCTTTGCTTTCTGACACACACAACACTATACACGCTTGCATGCACATGCTTGCAAACCCGCACATACAAGCACCGAACACACACAAGTACATGCTGCATTCATGTAACCACGAGAGCACAGGCATTCGAGCACATTTTCACACACACACACACACACACACACACACACACACACCGAAGAAAGTGATGGATGTGACTAGATCAAGCAGATGGATCTGTCTGTGATGTCACAAAGAGTAATGACAATATTTCACAGACATTCAGATTAATGTTTTTGTGTCTTACTGGAGACGTTTCCTTTATATGATTAAATATCAAATCACTTTTAACTGAAGCCTTTCACTGTATCTTGTCTTTATGTTAAAGTGTAATTATGACAAAGAGTGCCTTTACACATTTCATATCTTCAAATCAACATATTGATGAACCTCAGCTCAGCAGGGGATCCATTTTATATCAGAACAAGATATGTCCAAATGTATTTTTGATTCAATAATTAATAACAAACAAACTCATTTATTGATTATATAATATTCTATTTTAAAACTCTGAATGCAAAGATCAATAATGCATGAAAAACAAACACACATATCACACATGGGTCACATATCAGTGAACTCATCAGTGTGTATGGTCTTTATGAAGGAGAGCCATATTGATATCCTGGGAAAATAACATGAGGGTGACAATTAAACAGTCAAATGCTATTTAGAAAATCTAGTTGGCTGTAGCTTATTGACATAAAAGTGATTTCCCTATTCCAACTACAACTTGTCATGAAATGTATTGTACATTCCTCTGTTGTGGAATAAAAATGATTTCAACATTGTGAAACAAATCTGTTCTAGTGTAACTTGAATCTACTGTTTGTTTTCTCTTCCAGATCCCCTACGCAAACATGATCAGAAAAGAGAAGATCGGCTCCCATCTCAACAAGTAGTTAAATGGTGAGAAAAACCAGACGTAGTAGCTACACTGGTGACACGCTGACCAACCTGGTGACTCACTGACCGACCTGGTGACTCACTGACCAACCTGGTGACTCACTAACCAACCTGGTGACACACTGACCAACCTGGTGACACACTAACCAACTTGGTGACATGCTGACCAACCTGGTGACACACTAACCAACCTGGTGACACACTAACCAACCTGGTGACTCACTGACCAACCTGGTGACACACTAACCAACCTGGCGACTCACTGACGTGGTGTCATTTTCTGAAATAGATCTGTTAAGACTCTATTATATGATGATGCAGAACAATTTTGTCTCCTAAAAGCCACATTATTCATTATTATTCATTGTTTTATTTTGAAAGCTACTGTGCAGGCCACTCTATCAGATTCAGCTTTAGGCTGATAACCTACAGACCTGGGTCAATCGTCCCAGTACTATATATGGTTTGTATTAGTTAATAACACTACATAACACTTTCCATTGAGCACCTGGAAGTTTGTTTGAATATCCCAGAAAAATAACTGTCATTTAATTTATTGAACTTTTCTGTGATTGACAATTTACTGGACAATGACTGATCCTGGCGCAGTAGACCTTATCCGTCTGATAAAAACTAATTCGTAACTACGCTTTGACCCACATCTGGTGCAGGTTTACAGTATTTATTCAGCCATAAACATGCTCAGATAGCGTAACACACCATTGAGTACCAAAATCTCTCGACTCATTTTAGTCTTCGTGTGACTCTCTCTATGTGACCCACCCAGTGAACCAGAATATGATACTAATGTTGAGTATTTTGTCTTCACAGGTTCAGTCAGGAACCCACATCTAGGAGGGGAAGCAACCAGGAAAACACAAAACAAGTCAAAAAACTGACAAAGAGAAAAAAAGAGATTATGAACTGTAAATATATAAATTCCTCAATTAACAGGATTATGATATTTGGCTGCTACTTCCACACCATGTCTGTTAATAGCCCTACATTCAGATTCTGCCTCATAAGGACCAGTGTGCCCCAGCTCAGTCTGAACCACTAGCCACCGGGCTAACAGGCTGGTAACACGCTCATCCCTGTAAAGACTTATTCCAAAGGTTTCCTCTCACTGGGTCCACTTTAGTCCCCAAATCAATTAATCCCAGTGATTACTGAAAGGGACAAAATGTCAGCAGGAAGGAGCCATGACATCAAGTGAAACAAAAGGATTGCACCTCTGTTATTGGCGCCCCGGGCAGTCAGACCCTCAGCTTCACCACACAGGACCAAAGTAATCAGCACTTTTCTTGCCCTTTGCAAACTTTTCTAGAGCTCTTGAAGGGACCGAGAACAAAGACCTGCTTTAAGTCAACTCTGAACTTTTCCAACCTCCTAAAAGAGTCAGGTTGAAGACTGTATCATCCACGCCTCTGGATCACAGTGGTTTCAACTCTACAGACTGTTGTGCTCCCAAAAGTACATACACAAGACTGGATGATGGACTGGAACTGAGCGTGAACATTCATGAAGATTGTTGCTGTTGTTGCTGTGGCATCACCAGACGACCCCAATGAGAAGAAAACATACAAACCTTTATTTGCTGTAAATGTTTGATCCCAAAAGGGATCCTCCTCCTCCTCCTCATGTCACATTGTGTTTATTGACCAAAACAAACTTCCAAGTAAACACAGATCATCTTCAACTCAGTCAATAATCAATAATCACTGGAGATGTGTTGTTGGTGGCTTGAGATGCCCTTGTTCTTTTGGATGTCCCTGACTTGACCGTGCCAGATGAAGAACAAAATTGATGAAGAAAGGAATGTAGGGCCTCTTGGGGATGAGGGTTATAAACTAATGGTGCAATAGAAACAGTATTGATACAGGGTGTCACAAAACAGAGGGTTCATATACAATCTAGATTATCCCCAATACTCACTGGTGGAACTGATATGAAAGTATGTGGTTTTAGACTTTCGTTATCCGGGGACAGCTGAGCAGCCAGGCCCTGTGTCATATCCACACAGTAACACACCCGGGAGCTGCCCAGTACGACCACAGCCTTTCTACTGCTGACCACTGAGCAGCTCACTGGAGGATCTGGACGTTGCTCCAGGGCCTGGTGAAGGTCTCTGAGGCTTGGCAGCATATTCTCTCCCCACAGGATTTAATCCGACAACTGTTCGGCTACTGCTGCCCAATGTGAAAGTATGTTGCTGCCATCGATCGACAAATCTACTTTTAAAATGTGTCTCAAAGGGCGCAACAATTAAAGGGCAGTTCCACTTATTTGTTTCCCATCCAAAAGACTGTCTGGGCCACGAGGAACAAAAGACTGAACTTTTCAGTGTTGTATATCTACTTGTACATTATTACACCTGACTGTATAAAATGTCATATGTGAGAATACTGAACTCAATCTATATGTGTTTGTTTGTCTGTTCATTTGAGTATCAGGGCCGAAACCCTGATTGTGAGAATATTATTTATTATCATGTAAAATAAAAAATAAAAAAACTAAAGAGACATGATGATGATCATGATGGTGCAGTCCAGTTTATGTCAAAGAGAGATGAAAAATGAGAGCTCACCCCTCAGTGTTCATAGAATGAAATGAATGGGTAAATTTGTCATTTACTGAAAAAAGAATGTTATCATAATAAACTGTTAATGCAAATGTATTTATATATATGTTCTTGTAGTTTCTCTACTATTTATGTGGCTAAATAAAAAGTCTATACAATAACTAGAAAGTGTTTTTTTTATTACTCTGTCTATGGAAATTCAATCCTCAGGGCAGGTCAGGGCAACGTTTTGCTATTAATAAACACGTTAGGCTAGTTTTTCAAAATAAAATGTAGGTAATGTAATAGAAAATCATCTTGTAATAGAAAGAAACGTTGTTTTTTTTCAGCGAAACTGTTGTTGATTAAGTTGAAACCCTGTAAGGATTAACTGGAAGTATTAAAACAGCCCAGGGTGTAAATGTTAACACTTGTTAATGTTAACCTGTTTTATTTTGGCTGTCAAAAACAGCCCAAAATGTCTTTACTTTGCTAACGGCGAGGCAACGCACGCCCAGTTTCCCCAGGCATGACACGAATACAAACACGCAACGAACTAGCAAGCTTTACGACAAACGACTTTACTTTCTGGCGCCAGGTGCACGACGTCCGCTGCCAGTTTACGGCACCCAGCATCACTGGGAGTGGTGGAGAAAGAAGTTGCCAGCATGGCGTTTACCCTCTACTCTCTTATCCAAACAGCTCTTTTATGCACAAATGCCGTCGCTGTCTTGCACGAGGAGAGGTTTCTCAGCAAGAGTAAGTGCTTTACGTTATTTCATAAAGTCTATAACAGTTTCAAATAACGCTGTGAATCTAGCTAGCAGCAGCTTGTAATGTATAGTAACTTGTTATTACCTATTTAGCTAACACTGTAACTGCTGTTGTGTTGAAATTAACGCAGATTAACTGGGTTTCTTCATGAAAGTGAAATGTAGAACAATAACACTGATGTGTATTGACAGACTGGTCCTCAGAAGGTGGTTAAGATAGATAGATATCTTTTGCTATGCTCATTGTTTGTGTCCTCTGTCTCCATTGCTCTTTTGTTGCCTTACTCCTCAATTTTCTCCACCTAATTCTGCCTCCTTTCTTCTCTCCTCCCTCCCTCCTCCCCCTCTCTCTCCAGTTGGCTGGGGTGTAGACCAGGGAATTGGAGGGTTTGGGGATGATCCAGGAATCAAAGCCCAGCTTCTCAATCTGATCCGCTCTGTTCGGACTGTCATGAGAGGTAGGTGATGCAGGGGTTTCTGTGCATGTGTGTCTTTGAGTAGATAGATAGATAGATAGATAGATAGATAGATAGATAGATAGATAGATTTGAGATTCCCATGTTCCCAAAAATATTGATTTAATCTTCCAAGATCAGAGGAATGTTGCATGAATAACATTTGCTTCTTATTTTGTCTTATATTTTTACAGTGCCCTTAATATTACTAAACACAACCTCCATCATCCTGTTGTTGCTGTTCGGTTGACGGTCGGCCCTCCTTACACCAGCGAGTACCAGCATGGAGCAGAAGACAAAAATGTGCCAAGAAAAACACACACACACACACATACACTCACTCATCAATACACAGACTGAACTGTCCCGCAGGGTGGGAAACTATTTCACCCACTAGCCACAACGACAGAAGAAATCAGCCTCTGAACAGTGAACGTCCTCCTGCAGAAGTGGCTGGTAGAGTAGGAAGGTTTACCAGCCTGCTCAGACCAAAAGGACAAATTCATGCTTTTAGTCACAACGTCACACCAGATGGTTCTCTGATTGTCACTTGTTTTGTACTGCACAGAATATGTGTGTCTTAGCTTCACTACTATTACAGACACATCAAACAAAACAAGCCACTGGGGTACAGCTAAAAATATAAAGTTTCATCCTTGGGTTTTATATATGATCCTTATTTATTTTATTTGACTCAGTATGACGTTACAAGGCATACTTATGCAACACGACATGACGGGTGGGGGGGCGTTCAGGGTGTTTCCTCTGATGGACCTGTAGGACTTGATGGTGGTCAGAAACATTTCTCTACTCTGGGAAATTTAAGGCAGAAAAAGTGTCTTTCTTAGTAATTGTTATCAGTAATTGTTGTGTTGAATTTTGAAACATGTTGTTTTGTTTTTGTAAGATTTTAAACCTCTCCTTGGTTAAATGTGTACAATGTGAATTGTAAACGGTGTTGTCCAACGACTCAGAAACCACAGAACTTTGTCCCCTTTACATGTAAGAATACTCCCAAGTACTGTCAAGTACTGTCTCAGTCACATCTGTCATGTTAACCTGGAATTAAAAAAACTGTTGCATTTCTGTTTATGGTCTAAGTCACCTCTTTTCCAAGCATGGCAGCAGAGGAAGAGGAAAACCACAAACTACAGACCATCGGAGAAACAGATTTCCATTTACAATAAAGCAGCTCCTGAAAAATAAATGGACAGAAAATAAGAGAAGACAAATAAAGACAATAGTTTGGCTTTTTCTACTTTTGTTGTATCTGTGGATATATTGACAGACATGTTTCCCCACTGTCTGCTCGGCTTCATAATAATCCCCATACGGTGTGAGTTATCGCCGCTAAACTCCACAAACATTTTTATTAACGCTACATTTGATCCTAAATACACGGCCGGGGGAGCAAGGGCAGCAAGGGGGACGGGTATCTGTTGGAATTAGAAGCATATGTTTATCGGGGAGATTTCCATCGTAAAGCTAATCTATGATTAGTCTGAGTGTAGCTGGGGGTTCAGGGTGGGGGGGATTAAAACCTGTAAATGATCACAGGCTACCGTACGAGTATCTGGACCTCACAGGTCAGGATTTGTGGTGATTGGGTTTCTGATTTCTCATTACTGTATAATGTATTGTGTGATATTCCAGGTGTTTTTAAGGTTTTTGGGATGCAACATTGCAATTCCACTTTTTCATTGGAGAATTCCTGTTTTGGTGCTTTTCTCCTATTTGTGTCCACTAATGTACGAAGAGTTTCATTACAAAATGAGTAATCTATTTGAAAACTCGACACTCATTCAAAATTACATCTATCAATAAAGACGAACATATGATGACGATCATCTGGTGAGTAAAATCATTTGGACAACCAGTTCAGTCACCTACTATCTTTTCAAAAATACCATCTGTTTTACCATACCATTTGTTTTAATTTTGTGTTATCAATATTTTTGTTGTTGTGTCAGCTTCATATTTAATTTAGGAATGAAACTCTTCATATGTTTTTTACTGTCAAGACATTTAAAGAGTTTCCACCCTGAGAGAGATATATCTTACAGTTTGGTAAAAAAACATTGGGCAACACTGATTCACTTGGTGGCAGTGACGAAAAGAGGATTTCATCAGTGTGGCACCGTTTTTATCCTCCTGATAATACCTCCTCCATGTTAAATCTAATGCCATACATCTGTTAGTTGTTATTGGATGGGATACATATGTTTTTATTAAGTGGTTAAGGATAACCCTCTTAAACGATTATACCCATTGGGAAATAATTCAATAATTCAGACAGAGAGAGTGATGCTAAAAAATATGTTTTCCGCAATAGGTTATGGTTAAAAAACAGAAACAGTTACAGCATCTGGGCTACAGGGGGCAGCACTGACCTCCCACAAAACAACACCAACACCAACAAAGAAGAAATCGTTGTCATCCATCCCGGAAGTAAGTGGGAAGCTGCAGAAGGTTTGTTGGTTGTGTGTGTGTGAGTGTGTGAGTGTGCGTGCTCCTTTTCTAAAAGTATGTTAGTGCATTTGCAGTTATGTTAGTGCACGTGCGGAGGCGGAACCAGAGCACGAGCCATTCTGTGGAGAAGTACGTGACTTGGCGTTGTTAGCAGTAACACATGCAGCTGTGCAGTACAGGAAGCTGCAGCAACCAGCTAATGTTGACCAACTGAGGCATGATGATGATGATGATGATGATGATGAAGACTCCGAGAAAATTGATTTAAAACACATAAAGGCCTGCAGTGTGTTTTCTAAATATGTAGAGAGCAGTTTGATATGGATGGCTAGTAATCCAATAGTAACCAGGTTGAAAACTAAAGTTACTATGTTACTACTTGCACATTTCTGTTGAGCATTGCTACTTCACTGCACACGCCGTGTGTGTATGTGACAAATAAACTTCTTGAACTTGAACTATAAACTCTCCACACTATATACTATAGTGTAACCACAGACACACCTCAGGTTCCCGCAGTAATATTATAGGAATGTTAATAAGAGCTACAACCAAAACATAAAATACAGTAGATTATAACACTATTATAGGAATATTATAGTGAAACTGTAGAAGAACAAATACTACACAATATGAAAAGGTCACTAAACTCTCACTATTGAGTACCAGACACACTGTACACACTATTACTATAGTAATATTATAGAGATATTATAGAAATATTATAGGGATATTATAGAGATATTATAGTAAATGGGACTTGTTAACACACTTTTACTCACTGTTACACACTCACACACACATACAGTCCTGATAGTGCTGCCCTGTGTTTGTGTTAGATAAGCCTGCCCTCAGCTTGGCTGCTCTGTTTGCCCAGCTCACGTTACTTTAGCCAAGCCAAATACCAAGAATAAAGGCGTGTGTGTGTGTGTGTGTGTGTGTGTGTGTGTGTGTGTGTGTGTGTGTGTGTGTGTGTGTGTGTGTGTGTGTGTGTGTGTGTGTGTGTGTGTGTGTGTGTATTTTAGCTATTTTGGGTGGATATTAAGAGCATTGATAACTACATGACAGAAATCCAAGCATGTCTAAATAATAGGGGATCACACAGTCTAAAATAAAATACCAATAAAATACAATCCTAAAATCTGTAGGCAGAAAGACTTGGAACAAACCAGTCAATAATCCTCTCAGTTGGTCCTGATGGAGGTTTGAACAGTAATCGTCTAAATTCTACCACTACTGATGTGAATTATGATTATGAGAGTCTAATCTTCAAAAGAACAAATCATTATGAAGGAAAAAGCTTTTTAAACGGAGTAAAGCTCCATTTACAGTTGGTCACGTTTAGTCAGAGGAACAGCTAGGTCCGTACAGAGACTGAAATCCCACTAGCTCTTATCTGACCACATCCCATACATCCCATAACCAGAAGGTCAGAGGTTCAACACCCGCAGCAGCCTTGGCCATGAAACCCCTACCTGCTCACTCAATGGAAGTGACATGAATGACAGAATGACATACGAGACCGATGAAATTGAAGCTAGACATTTCAGAATACGACTGGACCAATCTCTCAACGGAAGAACAACGTACCGAGAAACTTTTTATTTTTTTTGAGAGAAACCGAAAGGTTGTTGGCTGTCTGGGCTCACGCTCACCGCCTCGTCCTCTGCTGCAGGCCTCGGCATGGCGGGCAGACGGGCCCTGAAGGCGGTGCTCATCGACCTGAGTGGAACTCTGCACATCGAGGACGCGGCGGTGCCCGGGGCTCAGGAAGCTCTACACAGGTAGGCATCCCAGGTCCCGTAACGTCGCTGTCGGGGCGGAAACCTTGTATCTCCATGTTTTGTCATTTTTAATTTTTCTTCAGAAATCAATGCTATCGGTCACTCTTTACGCTTGTGTGTGGGTTTCATACATTTTTAACCAATGAAAAGTATTAAAACAAGCTTGTGACTAAATCTCGTAACTCCTCGTAAATCCTCACACTGTCGGCAAAACCTCATAGATCCACCCCGTCTCCATTCTGAATTGTGCCGCAAGTGCCGCAAAGGAAAACAGTGACAACTTTACGAGGCGATTTTGTTTTTTTTCATTTCCTGAAAAATTACGATTTTGAACATAGAAGGTTTCTGCCCGACAGCGACGATAACCTCCCTAAACATCCCTAAACATCAAAACCGAGAACGCCACGCCGATACTTGCGGGAAGCGTCCTGACAGTTTGAGGTTCCCGGTGCCATTTTCAATTCTCCTTCAATCAATTCAGTTCTTTAGTGATTCTTTATCTGGTCCCACAAAGATCTGTAATGGACATCGGAATACGTCATTGTTCGCATTCAGTGGCGCCGAAAGGCCCAAAGGTCTGATGCACAGCCGTCAGAACAAACAACCATCCAGCCTCTTGGCGTCAATGAGAAGAATCATTAGTACAGGAACCGGTTCTTGATACCCCGCCCTACTTGGAGCTTCCCGTTAGATCTCATTGGCCAAGACCCCATCTGATACATCCTCCATCGGCAGGTTAACTTCCTGGACTCTAGAACGTCCCAGGAGTCCCAAACACAACAGGTTTCACCGATTACCAACTTGACCCAGAGAGGAGGAACTAATCGGTGAAATGTGTTTAGTTGGAGACTCCTGGATCATCTACCCTTCACGACTATGGTGGTTAATGCTGCCATCGGTCTTCTGAAGGTCCCGTGACTTGTTTTATTAGTTTAATAGTTAGTTAGTTGGTGTCTTTGGGTCTTGGTGCCGTCAGGTTACGCCAGGCGTCCGTGGCGGTGAAGTTTGTGACCAACACGACCAAGGAGTGCAAGAGGAACTTACTGGAACGGCTGCAGCGGCTCAACTTCGACCTCCAGGTAAAACTCTTTCCTTTAGTATGAGACGTTCACTGTTCGCATCAAGTGTAGGTTTATTTGTGCGCTTCGTGCTTCCCTACCGCGTCAGTCACCAGCCAGTCGCTGTTGAAGTCTTGACTGGTGGATATTCACTTCACTTCACCCTGCAGGAAACGGAGATCTTCACCTCCCTGAGTGCAGCGAGGAGCCTGGTGGAGCAGAAACAACACCGACCGCTACTGCTGGTGGAGGACAGCGCACTGGAAGACTTCACTGGTGCGGAGCTGTGTGTGTGTGTGTGTGTGTGTGTGTGTGTTCTTGTATATCTATTGTATGAGGACCAAATGTCCTCATACGATTTGGTCATCTCAGGATTACGTTTTGGGTTTTTGGTTTTGGGTTAAGATTAAAATTAGGATTAGATTCAATCAATAATCAGTCCATAATCAACCCTTGCCAGCACCAGGGGTGCTGTTCTGTAGCTGACCTCTGACCTTGCTGTGTGTGTGTGTGCGTGCGTGTGCGTGTGTGTGTGTGTGCAGGTATCGACACCTCTGACCCCAACGCTGTCGTGATCGGATTAGCTCCTGATCACTTCACCTACCAGACCCTCAACAAGGCCTTCCGGTGGTGACCAGTAGGACTTCAACAACATTGATAGTATCTGGTCCTGTATAGGTCTCTAATTCTTCTTCTTCTTCTTCTTCTCTAGTCTGATTCTGGACGGAGCTCCTCTCATTGCCATCCATAAGGCTCGGTACTATAAGCGTGAGGATGGTCTGGCCCTCGGCCCCGGGCCCTTCGTCACAGGACTGGAGTACGCCACCGACTGTAAAGCTACTGTAGTGGGCAAGCCTGAAGAGACCTTCTTCACACAGGTTGGGTTCATCTTGTTTGTGTTGCGTTACCTAGTGGTTAGAGAGACCATCCTTGAGTGTCCTTGAGTGTCCTTGATGTAACCCCCCCCCCCCCCCCCCCCCCTATTTGAGAGTCAGTTTTCTATATCTGCTGATTGATATTGTTTCCTGTTGTTTTACTGTTTAACGGTTTTGAATCGGTCTCATGGACTGTGTGGTCATGAAAACTTGATTAACACGAACATTTTCTCAACGATTGTTCCTGTTTGTCTCCTTCACACAGGCTCTGTCTGGATTAGGATGTGGCCCCGATGAAGCCGTCATGATAGGAGATGTCAGTATGAAGTTAATTATACTTCATTAACTGTTAAAGTTAATTGACTTTTTTAGCTGAGCAGGATGCTGTTTTCCTATAGGACGCCAGAGACGACGTGGGCGGGGCTCAGAATGCAGGAATGCTGGGTATTCTGGTGAGAACTGGTGAGTTGACAAACGATCCTGTCAGTCCCTCTTCCTGTCTCTACTTCTCAGTTGGAAACACTATTTGTTAATCTCCCTCAACCTGCCTTGTCTACTTCTACTTCAGTTAGTGATTTCCTACATTTCCCGGAATGCCTTGCAAAAAAACCTACCAGGGAACATACCTGAACTTGTACCATTCAGCTGTGTGTTGTAGGTGTACAGAGCAACAGTGATACTGATAGTAGTGAGAGTTTCCAATCAAGTGTTCCTTTAAACATGTTTACATTTTCAGTGTTGGCTTTTATTTTGGTTGGTGACGATGACATCATTATTGTGACGATGACATCATTATTGTGATGATGACATCATGATTGTCTTTGATCTCGTCTCTCAGGTAAATACAGAGCAGGAGATGAGAATAAGATCGACCCTCCTCCCCACCTGACATGTGACAGTTTCCCTGACGCTGTTGAACACATCCTGAAGAACCTGCTGTAACTACAACCTCTAAACTCTGAACACCTTCAGATGAGGAGCAGCTCTGTTCCCACCTTGGATCTACCGGAGGGATGGAACAGATCCAATAGATTCTATTGGAAAGATGAGAACCGTCCTGCCTCACATCGCTCAACATGTAGTTAACCCTCCACCCTTCCACTCAGATGAATCTAAACAGAAGTTAGGTTTGGGGTCTGAATGTGTCATCATCATGTATTATTATGCTTGAATAAAAAAACTTAAAATAATTCAGCTTCTTTCTATTGTTTATTATTTTATAGAACCACACAGAGAGAAAGCAGCAATAAATATTATATTGTAAGAACAACCCAATAAGAAACAAGGCAGTAAGTAAATCACACATTTACAGTAGAAAAAGTAGAGAAAGTTTCTCAGATGTTTTACATGTCCTCCTGCATGAATCCATCTAGTGTTGTGTGAAGGTGTAACAGTGGCCACGTGCACGGATTGACCTGGGTATTGCCCGGGTCTTATTCAGACTAAGCTCTGAAGCGCTGGTACCTGCTGGTCAGCATCCATGTTGCCATGAATGAACCTAGCAGCAGAATATTCCTGTCTTTCTGTCTGACAGCAGCAGGTCAGATCCAATACAGGGGGAAGAAATGATAATGATAGTAACAGAACTGCTCGCCGCCATGTTTCCGGTACATTAAAACGGACTCAAAACGTTGAGTTTGTGCAGAGAGCAAACCAAAACGGTTCCATGCCACAGTGAAGTTTAGTATCAGAGTGAGCAGCATCTGACCCGGGTTCAGCTCAGCCAGGTCACGTGTCCGTAGATGTCAGACAGACTTGTACTCCCTCTCCCAGGCTGTGTATCGGCCCGTCAGGTTTCGGGCCGAGGGCTTGGTGTGCGCTATCACCTCCAGGAAGTCGGCGGTCGTCACGGTTTCCAGTTTGATGACGGGCATGTCGGCGCTCCCTGTGGAGTCGGGCGAAATCGCAGTGAGGCAACCGTGACTTTCTCTGGGACACGAGACGTGTGAACATGACTGTTGCGGGGATTGAACTTGTGACATGGTGCGTGTGCGTGTGTCCGTCCTACCTTCCTGGTGTGACTCCAGAGCATCAAAGATCTTGCGTACAGGCCTCATGGCGGCCTCCTTACACACCAGTCTGATATCACAGCCAGAGTAGCCCTCTGTCTCCTGAACACACGCACACGCACACGCACACGCACACGCACACGCACACGCACACGCACACGCACACACACACACACAACCCGTGAATCTCTTGATCCTGGAATCAGGAACTATTTTTACAGCCTTTATCTAACACACCTTTGCCAGCGTCTCATAGTCCAGGTCGGTTCGTAGCTCCACCCCTCCTGTGCAGCTAAGAGGGGGCAGCCAATGAGACATCATGGCTTGGCGGGCGGGCCCTGAGGGAAGACCAACCAGAATCCTCTTCTCCAACCTCCTGAGCATCGCGTGGTCCAACTCCCTGGAGACGGCAGGGAGACATGGTGACACATCTGGAGAAACTTCAAAACTCTTCAAATCAAACAAAAACTACTAAAAGCTTTTCTTCTTTTTCAAGCATTTTGATGATAAAATGATATACTGATATATATGTATATATATCTGTCATCTATCATCACATAGATGTAAAGAAGGACTGACATCATCATACTAATGAATACCTATTTATATTGGGACCTCATGGCTGCACATTGAAAATCATTTTCACTCATTTCCAATAGTTTCAAATTTAGAAGCAAGTTCAGCTGCATTGAAAACAAATGCAATTATGTGTCAGAAAAACAAAGTTTTCAGACTTGATTCTACATTCAATGTCTTAAGATAGACGTATTTTTTTGCAGTGTACGATTTTATGAAGGTGAGTAGAATTAACATGTCTCTGTGTTTAGGAGACATGTTGTCAGAAGATGAGATGTTTCACTCTACCCATGGTGCAGAGAGAGAGAGAGAGAGAGAGAGAGAGAGAGAGAGAGAGAGAGAGAGAGAGAGAGAGAGAGAGAGAGAGAGAGAGAGAGAGAGAGAGAGAGAGAGAGAGAGAGAGAGAGAGAGAGAGAGAGAGAGAGAGAGAGAGAGAGAGAGAGAGAGAGAGAGAGAGAGAGAATGGAAGAGAGTCATAAAATATGAGGGTGTGTGTGGGAGCATCATCAGTCTTCATCTCCCTTTGTAAATGTTACAGCAACACAAACACCATTATCACCATGCAAGAGAAACAATGATGAATAGAGGGTCATGTGTGTGTCTGTAGGGTGTGTAGGTGTGTGTGTGTGTGTGTGTGTGTGTGTGTGTGTTAGCGTGTTACCATGGCAGATTGGAAGCAGCCAGTACGAACACCAGGTCGTCTGATCTGGCCAGCCCGTCCATCTGAACCAGTAACTCTGTCTTCATCCTCCGACTCCCCTCATGCTCTCCTCTGGACACATGAGGAGGAGGAGCCACGTCAGGACCTCACACACATGCTGAGGAAACTCCAAACCCTGACAGGGTTCATGTCAGAACCACTGGTATGAAATCTTGTTCTGTCTAGATAGTTTCTCTCCTGTCTCCTATTCCACTGAATTACTGTTTCATCTGTTTTTACCTCAATATATTGAGTGGAAAAAACAACTGTCCACCTCACCCCCCGTTACCAACTCACCAACTCACCCCATGTTACCAACTCACCCCATGTTACCAACTCACCCCATGCTGGTTCCTCTCTGCCCCATCACCGACTCCAGCTCATCCAGGAAGATGGTGGATGGGGCGTGGTACCGGGCCAGCTCGAACAGGACCTGGAGACACACATGCACATGGACGATGCTGAACTGCTGAACTGCTACGATTCAGCATCACACTTTCTATTCTCACATGCTTGCATTTTAACCCTTTTGCGTCTGGCTTTTTTTTGTGTGCAGATGTCATCGGTCAGTGTGTTATTGGTCACAAATAAAGTACACTTTTCCTGCTGTAAACACCAAGTGGTGGGAGGATAGAGTCCTGCTTACGTTCAGTCTGAACTGGGATGAAAAGCAAAAGGTTGGTATTTTACCATGGTTTTGTTCCCGTTGTTGTTGCTGTGATCTGACTAACACCTACCCTGACCAGTTTCTCAGAGTCTCCTCTCCACTTGCTGACGATGCTGGAGGCTGAGATGTTGAAGAAGGTGGTGTTACACTCTGTAGCCACCGCCTTGGCCAGCAGCGTCTTACCAGTACCTGCATGAGAGAGAGAGATGGATACAGGTGTGTTTTTACAACTCAGTCACATCTGGATCTGAGGTGGTTTTATTTGGCCCCTAACCCCTAGCCCCTAGCCCCCTAGCCCTAGCTCCTAGCCCCTAACCCCTAGCATGATATATGGAAATCTAGAAGGACAGCCGATTGACAGCTGGGCTGGCCAATGGGAGGTCTTACCCGGAGGGCCGTAGAGCAGCAAGCCTTTCCATGGAGACAGGATGCCCGTGAACAACTGAGGATACTGGAGATGGAGGGTGGAGAGAGGGAGGGGAAGGAGGGAGAGAAGAAGAAAGTTAGGGAAGGAGTGAAGGAAAGGAGGAGAGAGAGACAGATGGAGGGAAAGAAGGATGACAGGAAGGAAAACTGTACAGCAGTAAAATATATAAACTACAACAGGAGAGATGAGACCTTTGATACGTTGATACCCGTATGGTTCAATATGAATAACACGATGAGACCAGTGTCCTGCACAAAACACGTATGTCCAAGCATTCATTTAAATTCAGCAAAACTGGCTGATCGTCACATTTTTTACATTTTTGCCGGTTTGGACCGGTCTCAACGCTCATCATTGATCTCCTACGCATCGGAGACAGTACGCCAGTCATTAATAATAACAAACAGGGAGCTGCGGGGCAAGGGATTCTGGGTAGGCCGGGGGGGAAGGAGCGGTGGCGTTATTCAATAAAACAGAATAGGAGATAGACACATCAGTCCTCATCTCCGTCGGTAAATGTCATGAGGATGCAGACAACCTGATTTGTTGTCATCATATCCATGAGACGGCCAGATGATGATTGAAGCGAATGTATGTACGCGTGTGTGTGTGTGTGTGTGTGTGCATATCTGTACATATATGAGTGATGTGTGTGTGCATCTGTGCGTTTGTGTGTGTGTGTGTGCGCTCCTGCCTATCCATCTCTGTATGTGTGTTACCATATTCTGTCTGCTGTTATCCCAGATATAGATTTAATGTCAGGCTAACGGACTAGCCTGACCCCGCGGCCCTCCGTCCCTCTAAGCCCGTTAAAGGAGATGTATTCAGAATCGAAGCAGGGCGCCCGGCGCTGAAATACCAGCATGCTCGGCGGCGGCCTCACCTTAATGGGATAGACGACGGCCTCTTTGACTAATCGCTTGGCGTCCTCGAGGCCGATGATGTCCTCCCAGCGCACGTTGGGGTTGTGCAAATAGATGTCCTTTAGGCGAGAAGAGACACACACACGCACGCACGTGTACACACGCGCACACACACACACACACACACACACAGAGAGTTATGGTTGGGTGCAAAAGATATCACCTAGGAATGGACACACACACACACACACACAGTTGGGGGTGTACATAACAGGATGCCATTTAAAAAAGGGCAGAATACACACACCTACACACCTACACACACACACACACACACACACATATCCCAGGGTCCACATCCACACACACACACACACACACACACACACAACAAAAGACATAAAAGTATGTGTCCTACATAATGAACACCAGATGAGGACAGGAGACCGTGGAGCTTCAACTGACTCACATCAAAGCTCTTTGCTGCTCCCTAGTGGACGTGTTGGGTATTACACAATTCACTTAACATTTCTGCCACCCGAGTCTGTGAGTACAGTATGTATATGTGCTTGTGCTTGTGTGTGTGTGTGTGTGTGTTCAGTACCCTGCTGATGACTGCAGCCAGTTCTCTCATCTCACTGTTCATCCCAGAGAAGGCACTGAGAGGCTTCAGCAGCCTTTCCTACAACACAACACTCTTTATTCTATTTATAATAATACATAATAATAAATAATAAAATAATAATACTGTTGTTTATTTTTAAGTATTTGTGCAATGCAAACGGTTTTGATCACATATAGCCACATATTAAGCTCTACTGTAGTTACCATGTGGTCTGCGTCGCAGCCAGGTCCTTTCATAGCGTCGTGGACCAGCTGGCTCTAAGACAGACGGCACCATGAGAACAGGAGTGACAGCCAGATTGAAGTTTAAACTTTAGAAATCATGGAGGGGGACGATAAATTCTAATTTCACTGTCTGAAATAATAGATTGTGTTCTTTAGCAAAGAACTACAGTCACTTCATTACCTTCCTGTTTGCAGGGTTCTCCCCTGCTGCTCCATTTCTGGTGATGGAGGAAACGTTGAGACCGAACCCTGATGAGTCGGGAGGAGAGGAGAGGCCATTCTCCTGCTGAACACACAGGATGACAGATTACAGGTCACATGATCCTTCCTCTATGAGCCACGACGCCCCGTCTGTGTACCGCGGTCAGGTTCGGTTTATACACGTTTAGAAAATGTCAGTTAAATTATAAATGAGGGAGCAAAAAAGGCCCTGTTGAGTTTTTTATATTGATGCATGAATGTAAGTACTGTCCCCCGGTGGGCCACTGGAGGTGATTTGTGGGAGCCCCAGTGCGTTCTGGGAGAGAAAAATGGGGAGGCTTTTGATCAGAAAACAACCGAGTACGCAGCCTGAAGCAGTGGAACAGCAGTAGATGAAAATGCCGACCCCAAACCACCGAGTCAACGAAAAATAAAGCACTCACTGTGGTAGAAAAGTCACCAGTCAGGAGGGGAAGATGGACTGGGTGGGCAACACTCTGCTGCCAGTTTACAGCAGTGGGAAGGAAACACATCTGAGTGGTGCAGACTGAGCTGCCAATATGAAATACATTTCATAAAAGTGGTTCAGACAGGTTGGAAAAATCATCACAGGGCAGCAGACCAAACAACAGCTCTGCCGGTACCGGTACCGGTGGTACCTGTATGAGCTAATCAATCTATCGGGTTGATTGATCTGTATTCAGTTGCACAGACATTTTGCATTTACATTTGAATGTGCACTGGCAGCTTTACTGGCATCCTTGACCGCCATCTTGGACTCCGTCTTCTTGGCTCCACCTCCAGACTGCGGTCTATGGGAGGGGCTTATCTTGGGGAGGGGCTTCACAGCTGTACAGGGAGTCCTGAAGGACAAACAAAGAAACGGCACAATGATAGAAGGAAAGTTATCCATGGGAGAATTGACACAGGAGAGCTATCCTCACACAACTCATCATCCCAGCATGGATGGTTTTATTGCATGGTTTCTGATGTTAAGGGGACAAAACGCTGAGTTTCTTACTTTTATATGGATCAATCTCTGCCCAGAACACAACGTGCTACAGTAGTACATGCTTGAGAACGTGTTTCGACACCCCCCCACTTCAATCTGTTTTTTCCATTGGTAACATGTTGGTTGTGTCTGTATTTTATCTGTTTTTGTGAACATGTCATCTCAAGATTTTCCCATTTGGACTTAAAAAGTCTTGAATTTGAAATTGAAAGAAATAACTGACAAAGAGACAGACAGACAGACAGACAGGCAGATGGAGACAGACATGCAGGCAGACAAACACACTCACCTCTTTACACCACAGCTTCTCACGAGTCTGGTCTCAACTGGACAGAAAAAAGAAAGAGCAGAAATCACTGATTGACTAAAATCTAGATTAGAATTCAGCAGCATAATAACATGATTAGAAAATGTTAACAACAAATTAAACCAGGGAAAAAAAACAAAAAAACAACATCCTAATTCCATAAAGTAACTATAAGAGATTGCAAGAAGTGAAAAACAAATGTGTTGAGTTACTAGTTACCACAAAAAAAGCACATTACAAAGTAACACGTTCCCCATCACTGATGGTGATACCCTGTTTAGCCCATCCTGCCCTGTTCTTGGTACAGTTGTAGTTATTTAGTTGAATAATCAGTCATTTATTTTGTCATCTTCATCACATATCTAGTTCTGACATTTTCATTGGGACTTTTAAGAGATATTTCATTAGTTTCTCATGGGGTTAGTATTTAGTAGTAGTAGTAGTACTATAGTAGTATAGTACTATAGTATTTAGTAGTGTGGAAGAAAACATTAATATACTGTATGACATGAGTAGTACACATATGTACTAACAGCAGTAGTAGTTGTAGTACATATACACCATGCTGTATTTGATGACCTAGGATGAGGATGACCTAAAGCCTGAGTGTCTCCAGGTGATTTGTCTCCCAACACTGTTTTGTCTATTCTAGTGACCTAAAGGCGCTTGTGTAAATTGTAGGTATAGAGATCCTGCTCACTCTGAGTAAGTCAATGAGTTAGCTACTAGTTGTGAACCAGCAGGGGTCCTGTACCTGGTTCTGCCATTCTCCTGGTGAGTTTGGGGTACTTGTGGCGCTTGATGTAGTAGTAGCTCTCGTACTCCATCAGCACCGTCTCCAGGTCGATGTTGTCACACACCTCAAACCTCCTCAGACCCACATTACTCTCCTGGTCCAGGGCTGCTGCTGCATCCATGTAGCTGGTGGACACACACACACACACACACACACACACACACACACACACACACACACACACACACACACACACACACACACACACACACACTACTGTTACTTAACTCTTGATATTGTCAGCAGTATATGTTTATGTAACCCCAAAATGTGTATGTTCTATTTTATTGTTGTTTTGTTTTGTTTATATATATATATATTATTGTTTATTTAAATTATGTTTTGGCTAATTCTCCCCCAACTGAATTCTACTACTTTCTATTCTATTTCTTTCTATTCTATTACCCCACGGGAATCAATAAAGTTTCATTTTAGCTTTCTGCTTATAATGGGTCAGGTTTAAATCATTAAGCACAACACTGAATCCCTACCTGCTCATTTTAAGTCACTCTGGAGAAGAACACCATCTAAACACACACACACACACACACACACACACACACTGACCCTTGTTCAAGAAGGTGGTGGTAAATGAGGATGAGGAGGCTCTTCCTCCTCGTCTCTGTCCTCAGCTCATCCTGGTAGACAGAAACACAGAATAGACTGAGGTTCAGCTCACACTGCTACAGTGACTACAAGACTACAGCTTTAATTCAGCTACAGCTTATATTAGGTTATTAAGTTTCTCTTTCCACTTTTGTTCCACCATATTGTTGTTTTTTGTATAACTCTACCCTCCTCCCCATCCCTTACCTTAACCAGGGTCCATATCCCCCCATCATCCCTATTGTTTCTCTGTGGTTTTTCTTTATTGTGAAGCACTTTGTTAACTTTGTTTCAGCTATGAAAATGATTACTATTATTACTAGTAGTAGTAGTACTAGTAGAAGCTGTAACAGTAGTAGTAGTCGTCGTAGTAGTAGTACTAGTAGAAGCTGTAACAGTAGTAGTAGTAGTAGTAGTAGTAACTAGTAGTATGGCCAGTAGATGACGACAAATCGCCACAAACCCACAACCGCCTGACTGGTTACCTTGGCAACCAGTAGACGCTGGCCGTTTTCTCTGCCGATGCATGCAAAACTAGCCTGAAATAATTAGCTCAACGGCTAAGGTTAGTTACGACGTTGTTATGGTTCAGCTGTATTGGTGAGATAACAGATGTGGGAATACTGAGAACAGGCCCTCGGTCTATGTCGTGTTCAATGCTGAGTTCCTTTGGGTCAGGAACGTGACTCCTAGGCAGAAGTTCATGTCCCTCTCCCCAACAAGTGGTTAGCTGAGCTAAAGTTGTTAGCAACTCACCACCAAATCAGCTAGGAAACATCAAAACAAACCCGTTTTCACTCACCGCCTCCCGGACTTGATTTGCGGTTTTTATAGACTGATATGAAAGATCCATCATGATCCTGCAAGTTGGGAATCTAGTGAATCAGCTAGAGAAACGCCAACTTTGCCGTTACTTTAGACCAAGTTAGTGCAGGGGTACAGTCACAATGGAGGGATGCTTCTGCTGCCTTCCTGCTCTGTCGGAGCAGGAAGGTACTGTCCGCCGTGTTATTAGTCGACCAAAATAAATAAAAAAGTAAAAAGGACTGATTGTATTATTATATTTTACTGTTTGCCGTTCCACGTATTGTTTCGGAGCAAAGGCACTTGAATGCCTGACAAATTGGATTTACAACTGCCGAATTTTGATACAGGTGATTACGAGGTGCACTGAAGGCAGCATCTGTCGCATGTGGCATGCGGATCTTCTTCTCATTGGTCACCAGAGTAGAGACATACTTCACGTGTAATCAGGAAATAAATAAATTAAAAAATAAAATTAAAAAGTCACATATCTGCTACTTCCTGGAAAACGGAGGTGACTCTCGGATACGAAACCTTTCACGTCACTGTTAAAGATTTAACAATTCCTACTTAGTTACTTCCATAGTTGCAGTTTACATATGTATTGTCAATCAATATACATATTTACTGAACGTTAATATACAGGTCTGCTCCTTTCCGATTGGTCTTCAATCGATATGGATGTAGTAAGAATTAAAGTCAGCCAAGATTGTTATCCTCCAAAAACATTTATTTGTGCTTGCACTGGCAGTTTCAATCTTTATCTTACAGTTAATTGCACATCTGGTCATGAACGGTCTCAAGGTACAGCAATAGGTTTCCTGTCTGTCATGCATCTAAGACCACATACTGCTGCTGTGTCAAAATCCATCAGCTCCAGTTTTCGTTAGTTGTATTTTCATTTCCACTGAAAGCTTATATGGACCTGTATGGGTTAAGCACCCTTCTTAACTGTAGGCACCATGAAAACTGTTCCAAAACCATTGTGAAAATACATCTGTTTCACTTACCAATACTGATCTGGAGATAGATTTTCATTCACCAGCAGATATTAATTGTACATTAGAATGCAAGTCAAAAAGACAAGTAAAGACGTTTTCTACACTTTCTGCTCATAGAGTAGACAACAATCAATACAGCGGAAGTCCAAACTGTATGTGAAATCCTTGTTTTAGTGATTGCCATTGAATGCTACAAGCTGGCTAGCCTGTGGGTAGTGTTTTCCTGTCGGGCTGCTGCAAACGTCCTCGTTAGCCTGACTATGAACGAAGACCAAGAAGATGGTCCAGTCTGATTAAACTGCATCCCTAAAGTTTAGGAATCAGTTGTACCGTTGTTGAGCCGGTTTCTGCGAGCTCACAAAACCGTTCTGCAGGGATTTCAAATACAATTTTGACTTCAGTCTGTTCTGTCCCAGTTGACACTTGACAGAACATGTACAGTGACGGGTACAGTTACAGTAGAACACGGCAGGAGTCTTCGGTACGGTACGGTACGGTAGTGTTCGGGGGCCAAAGATGGACTGCAGGAAGGTTTAAAGAAGCAGTGGAAGATGTCTAACTGCACCACGCTCATGTTGTGTTACTTGCTATGTTGTGTTGCCATTTTCTGCCAAAACCTTTGGCGCCTGAATCAAATGATACGTTTGAGACTAGTTTGAGACAAAGTGTTTGAACTCCACTGCAGCACAGTCACGGACACACTGAGACTGAACAACTAACATAACATCACTGCCGTCTCCGAGTTGGCAACGCGACGAATCGGCATCACCACACTCCTGCAGGAAGTATTCTCAACAGGGTCAGGCTTTCAACACATTCAAAAACACCAAGTGCAGTGGATGGAAATATTAACCAAACTGACCAGGGGCGTGGTCTGTGGAGTAAACGGGGCTTTTGGTGTCGATTTCCAGGAGAGGATTTTACATTGTGCTGCAGTCAAATCTTTGTTTGTACTGATTGGCCTTAAAGGGTAATTCCGGGATTTTTCAACCTGGTCTTTATGTCCACAAAATCGCTTTTCATACCTTTAAGTAGATCCCAAAAGTTTCTGAGTTTCTCCGGTCCGTCGGCTCAACCGGCTAACGGCGGCTCTATGGCGGCAACGTAATCCGTAAAGGCATACTCGGCCGGTCAAAGTACGTCCACTAAAAGTGCTTGTTTTTGTCATGGACGGGCTCAGATTGTTATTCCTGTTATTATCCAAATGTCTGACAACATTATGGAAAGGGTCGCTACAGAAACAGCTCGGAAAAACGACGCTGAAAAGGATACGAAGATAGTTTATGGAAGCGAGAGGGTGAACCAGCTGCTGCAAGTTCTAGCAGTTCCTCTATGTAAACTCAAAACTCGTCTCTCCGACTCGCGTATCAACCGTAACTGACATATCAGACATTTGGATAATAACACGAATAACAATCTGAGCACGTCCGTGACAAAAACAAGCACTTTTAGTGGACGTACTTTGACCAGGCGTGTATGCCTTTAAGGATTACGTTGAGCCGATGGACCGGAGAAACCCAGAAACTTTTGGGATCTACTTAAAGGTATGAAAAGCGATTTTGTGGACATAGAGGCCAGGTTGAAAAATCTCAGAATGACCCTTTAAGGCCAGATACTAGGATCACTGAGGGGTCTTGATTGTCATGGGAGCCTGAACGCAGCGGGGGATTTGGGGCTCAGTGTTAAAGGTTAAGGGCTGAAGCTGTTGACAGGATGAGTTGGTAAGACTAGAAGTTCGTGGTTGGGGGGCTGAACTTGGTGTACTTCCTGCGTCATCCAGTCCTCGTGTGAGCGCCCGAGCCGATGCCCGAGGCCTCAGAAAACCCCGGCCTCCGCGAGCAGCGTGCCGGCCTCCAGCAGCATCCCCTTGACGTAGACGCGCACGGTGTAGAACATGGTGAGGAAGTCCTGGGTGCTGAACAGCGTGTCCGCCAGAGCGAAGCCCAGCGTGGAGGGGATGAAGCCGCGGCCGTACTCCACCATCCACGTGCCGGCGCTCCACTGGACCGACGTGGCCTCCCCGACGGCGTGCACGATGGTGTCACCTGGGGGGGGGGGGCAAAAAACAAAGTGGTACAGACATCTATAGACTGGCGAGGTGCCCTGATGGAAAAGCTTCATGAACTGGTAGAGGTTGATCACTGTTGTGTGACGAAAATGTTCCTGATTATTACTTTGAGAGTGTGTGTGTGTGAGACGGTGTATTACCAGGGTAGTATATTTCACTCTTAGTGGATCCCTCCTTCCACTGTCTGAAGGTGCCAGAGATGATGGTGTCAGAGATCTCTGCCCAGTAACGACCTGATGGCAGACAGGAACAGACAGGAGTACCAAGTGTTTTTATACAGGTTGGTCACAAAGAGGGAAGAGAAAAAAAAAAAAGGATAATAAAAACAAGAGATGGGACAAATACATCACAACCTCCAAGAACTATGGCCGGTGAGATCTTGTGGATACCCACACGCATGAGTGGATATGGGAGTATATGGGAGAGAGGGAAGAGGTCAAAGGATGATAGAGGAGAGAAGAAGAAGAGAAGATGGATGACAGAGGAGAAGAGAGGTGAAGGGCAAAGGAGGGGAAGTGAGCTGAGGTGATGAAGCAAAGGACGAAAGGACAAAAGCACATTCAGCATTGGTGAAGGACAATATTGTCTTGCGCACACACACACACACACACACACCTTTAACCCTCCTCTTCCTCACCTGAGTGTCCTCCCGTGTCCACAGCAGTGCCGAACAGCAGCACATACTCAGTGAGCGAGGCGTGCAGCAGACACATGGAGCCCATCCAGCCGCCAGCGTTCACAAACACCCACTGCAGGTCCTCGTCTGGCAGGATGTGGCCCGGGTACCTAGTTCAGTGTGTTCAGTCACTTTTAACGAATACTCAGATGTACAGATGAACTCAAACACAACCAAGACACCATATTTTCAGAGGGGAAGGCCTGAACCTTAGTTCTTTTGTAAAATGTTGATGCTTCTACCTCTTCCTGAGCTCCACAACCACCTTGGCGAAGGCCTGTTCATGGTCCTGACCTGAGAGAGAGAGAGAGAGAGAGAGAGAGAGAGAGAGAGAGAGAGAGAGAGAGAGAGAGAGAGAGAGAGAGAGAGAGAGAGAGAGAGAGAGAGAGAGAGAGAGAGAGAGAGAGAGAGAGAACATGGAAGAAAAAAATTATGGTAGAGAGACTATTAGGATGCATTTGAGTGACGTACGGGTGGAGTTAAAGTGCTTAGCTCACCGCGGCTAGTTACCGAACTTACCTGCATACTGTTTGGCCAATCTCGCGACGTCTTCTTTGTTGAAAACATACTCCTTAGTGGCCATCCAGTGCCGCAGCAGCAGCACGGTCAGGACGCCGAATCCGGCGAACACGATGAGTTTTAAAACCATATTAACCGCAGACATGTTTCAAACAGACAGGCTCGGACGGACAGACGGCAGCAGGTTCGGCTAACGCTACATGTGGACAGAGCAGACAGATTGTCAACATGGACAGAGGAGGTGTGGAGTGCGCCTGACAGCTTCTTCCTGGTCAGGTGGGGGCGGGACGTAGCGTTCTAGCCAATGAGATGCAGAATCGGATGGGTCGCCTGTCGTGACGTAACGGTTGCCAGATTATTGATAAACCTCCTTTAATCTGTAGTTTTTGTGCGATTCTACATTCACAAACTGTCAGTTAATATATTTTGGAAATGAGTGAGATGTATTCCAACATAGTTTAAAGATATTATTGAAGGGTTTTGAAAATATTTTCCATTTTGTGGGGTTTTCTGGAGGTTTTTCAACAGGTGCTGGTTCGTCACAAACCTGCAACCGTATCGCACATTGTTTTGACTTGTCAAGAAACAGGAAGTGTAAACTACAGCTACACGGATCTTTTGGACAAACCAATATAATAGTTGTAGAATTTAGTTAGTTAGTTAGTTAGCTAGTTAGTTAGTTAGTTAGATAGATTGACGATTGACAGTCATCGCCATGAGCAGTAAAGAAGAGCTCAGTTTTGATCCAAAAGGTAGGGAGCTCATCTAGGGTCTCTATTTTCCACGCCAAGGTCCATTCAGAAATCTGGCAGTTTCATTTTGCCTTGCTTATCATCAAACGCCCGCACTGTTTAACATACATTAACACCTTCACGAATGGTTAGGATTTATTCTGCATGTCGGCATTAATAAAATACACAAACCAGCATTTATTTTATAACTTTTCGCCTGTTGCTCCCACAACCTTCTTGCACCAAAACACAAACATTTTTAAACCACTCTACACAAGTGCAATGAAATGCATGTTCATTGCACTAATGTGTAAACGAGTTTATTGAAATAGCAAAGTTGTCATGTGACTGTGTAGCCAAATAGACACACAGTCAACTATTCACCCTCGTGATTTGAGTTCCTGCTACTTGACACATTTTTTGCTGGATCAGGCAACTACAAAATGCTTGCAGCAGCAGCAGCAGCAACCATTTAATAACCTCACAGATCTAATAGCGGCACTCCAAAAATGTTAAAAACAGCAAGGCTTGGCCTCACAAAGCCAAAATAAAATTGGTAAACTGTTCTTCCTGTTCTTAACATTTGTGGAGTGCCACTATCCCATGTTATCTATCGCTTTTTGTGTGTGTGCATCTGTGTGTGTTTGTACTGTGCACCTCTGGGAGTTTACATCCCCTCGTCTCACCGCGTGCCCCTGATCTGCCCCTCAGAGCACCAGCACCTGCGTTACAACCCCCTGAGGGACAGCTGGGTCTTGGTGTCAGCCCACCGCATGAAGAGGCCCTGGGCGGGACAGATAGAACCCCCTCCCGAGGAACACGTACCCAGACACGACCCCGGGAACCCGCTCTGTCCAGGGAACACACGAGCAAACGCAGAGGTGAGGATGGATAGATGAGAAGCACACACACATCAAGACCATATGGTGGTTTGGGACACGGCACTTATATGACGTGTTCACACCAAGCAGGGTTTGGAGCGGTCGATTCAAACTCGACGCCATTTGAACTGCAGTAAGGTGACTGAGAACGTCATCCAAACTACAGGAAACGACCCTAAAATGCAAGGTTTTATGGGTAGGAGGAGACGGAGGTTGACATCTGATAGCCAGCAGGTCCTCATGCGTGGAAAGACTGGTGTGTTCAGATGTTTCTTCATGTGCTCTATATGAACACCAGAGAAGAGCAGACGAGTCCATCGTGGTAGATCAAGTACCAGGGAATCAGATTTGTATTTGAACCAGGTATGATGACGGGTCACCAAAACTCTGTTCAAAGTAAACTAGCCTTCTCTCCCATCTTTCTGTGTGTGTGTCTCTCTCTCTCTCTCCCTCCCTCCAGGTGAACCCAGACTATGACAGTACCTTTGTGTTTGAAAATGACTTCCCTGCTCTTCAGCCAGACGCTCCAGGTCCAGGTGGGAGAGGTTCTGAAACGGCAAAAATACTGCTTCATTTATTTATTCATTTTGTTGAATAAACTTAGATCGAGACAGAAGTCCTTTTAAATCAATCATGAATTACATGAGCACATTTATTAGCACACAGAAGACAATACAATACAATATAGTACAATACAATACAATACTGAGCGCTCAGGAGAGATACGCACACATGGGTATAGCATGCGGATCTCTGCCATAGGAGTTTCAGGACAAAGTTTATATAGTTAAAGAAAACAATAAAAGGATGAATATGCAAAGCGCTATCTACTAAGGGGAAGGACTAGAAGCTGACGTTAGCACTGACGCAATCTTTGAGGTCACTGGGTTTATCAAGGCACAAGGCGAGCATATTTGGAAATATGCTGGGTATGAACAGGTGGGGGGCCTTGGAGGATGGAGCCAGTCTTCAGGCGAACCAGGCCACAGTCTGACCTATGGCCTGCACTCCGAGGCGCCAGCCGTTATCCTAAAACGATGGTTTATGCGTTTACAGTAACATGACAGATAGTTTAGGTTTAACGTGACCCTTTAGCACATGATGTGCTGGTGTTGTTATTAAATGCTTCGAGACACCTCGCGCTTCACCATGTGCGTATGCTAAGGCCTAAAAGAAGAGCAGCATAAGCAGAAATACAGGGGATTACAACAAATAGACAAAATACCTAAGGTTACATACGTAAATTCTTCCACACATTTATTTATTATATTAAACATTAAAGTCATTTTTTGTATTTCATCTATGTGGTCTCATGTAGGTAAGTAGAGTCATTTGTCCATTCAGAAACATTCCCCTACTATATTTAAGGTGTATAGGAATACTTCTGATTGTCCCAGTTCCCCAATACTAAGGTTTCTCTTGTTTCCCAATTGATCTTCATAGTACTTCTATAGAACTTCTTAGGCGATGCATATTTGCAGCTTGAGATTGTGATTATTTGGTGCTATGGTACTTATGCCTCCTATGAAAAATACATCAAAAGGTGACTAAGAATCAACCTGTGGCCTGTTGTGTTTTACAGGTCCAGACCCTCATCCGCTGTTCCAGTCTAAAGCTGCCAGGGGCGTCTGGTAAGAGCTTTATGTCACTGCAGGAACAAGGTTGTGATATAGACTGGCATCAGAAAAAAATAATAATTTGAGTGTTTCCTAGCAACAAGAAGTTCTTCTGCAGTTCAGTAATGTTGAGAAACCTCAGTTGGCAATGTTGGAAACCAAGAATTTGTTAAGTTCTGCAAAACAGTGCTCAACTTTCCACATTGCTGCTGCTCAGTAAAAACCTTGTAGTTACAATCATACATTTTATAATTTTTTTCCTCCTTGAGTTCCACATACACATTTCCTATGGGTCTTCTTGACCCAAGGTCAAGAAGGCCAAGAAGACCCAAGGTCAAGAAGGTACGGTTAGAAGATGACCTGAGATCAGTTCAAACCCAAAAGCTACTTTGGAAATGGGTCGGAGGAGGTTTTTCCAACCAGAACAAAATTAGTTTAGTTTGTTCACTTCTACATGGACGGGTTTTGGGAATAGGGGAGCTAGTCGCTTATTGGTGCTCACTTTTCTTCAGAAGATATACTGTATTATTACCACAACATCCACAGAAAATAACAACAGATAAATATATAGATAGATAGATAGATAGATAGATAGATAGATAGATAGATAGATAGATAGATAGATAGATACTTTATTGATCCCTGGGGATAAATTCTGCGGTTGCAACAGCATAACAGTATCAACAAAACAAAAAATACAAAATACATAAAGTACTAAAAAATAAATAAATAAATAAATACTAAAAAAATACAAAATAAACTAAATGGAATACTAAAAAAATAAAAAATAAATAAACTGAATACTAAAAAACAAACAAAACAAAAAAAACTAAACACTAAAAAAAACTTATAAACATAAACTGAAAATATCCTCTGTTGCTCAACAGCAGAAACCTCACCTGGTTCTGTAAGTGAAGCCACACCCACTCTCACCCCCACCATCACGTCTGTCTGTCAGTCTGAAGATCAGGAACGTTTCTGTTGAACAACAAAACCCAACAAGCCTCGACAGCAGAGTCAGACAACCCGTGAATAATAGATGAAACCAAACTGCTTGAAAACTGAACTCTGTGTTGAAATCCCATGTGTTGGCAATAGAAGACTGCACATAATTGCTTGACACACACACACACACACACACACACACACACACACACACACTGATTGGTTTGTTGTTCTCGTCTGTGTGTTGCTTGTTGTTGTTCTGTGTCTTTTTCCTCTCGACAGATTCAACTGCTGCTTCTGTCGAGTTTGTTTGTTTTTCTGTTGTGATGTAGTGTTTCTGTGCATGTGTGTGTGTGTGTGTGTGTGTGTGTGAGACAGTGTTTAGTATGTAGCTTGTATGTTGTTGTCTAAGTTCATGCGTTGCACTCACACACTGCTTTTGTCTGTGCTGCCCAGTGTGAGTCCCGTCAATCATGTCCAAGAAAAAGGATGTGATATGTAAACCCAACATCCAGAGGAATGGGAAATGGGATGAGAGAGAGAGCGAGCGAGCGAGCGCGACTTCATGACCTATCACTAAATCAGTCCCTCTCAACACCTCCTCTCAGCAGAAAGATCTTCAGTCAGAATCAATTTAAAATCATCTCTACAATGCCAGTGAGCGTGATGATGAGGTGACAGTGCTTTATCTGTGGCACGAGGGAGCTGGACGGTCTTCCCTGCTCTCTCCTGTTGTTTTATTGCGGTGTTGGTAAATGTTTGAAAGCTGGATATCACGAGGGCCTGATGCTGTATTCAGCTGCACCGAGCCGCCGCCCTGTTGTGAACCGTGATCGCGGAGCAGAATGCCCTCTCATTGTTATTGCTATGATCAATAATCAGCGTCGGTAGTGGGAGTTGAAAAGTTTCTATATATCAGCCTGTGCAGCAGTGGGATCGTTACGCTTTGTTTAAAGTTTGTTGTGCTCGAGCCCTGTGGTGAAAAAAAACAGATTAATAGATTTCAGATGTCGGGGGGGTCGTTGTGTTTTTGGGCAGTTTGGCAAAATAGGTTTTCTGATTTGTAATAGTAGAGAATTTTAAACCCAGAAAAGTCAATATCATTGATACTTGAAAAATATGTTCAGAATCATTTTCTGTAGTCCTGGTTATTTACCCACCTTGTAATCCCACATGTGTCCACGTGGGGGAGCTGTTCACCACCCAGTGAATTCCATAGGATCAGAATAAGACAATACGTTATTTATAAATAAGAATCAATTATAAATTATGGCAGAGAAATGTTCTCTAGCATCCCGGCAGGCAAGGGGAACCATTTTTGAGTGTTTCTCACAATTCCAGGTCAGCCTGAGTTTCAGTTGCAGACATGCAGACGTTACTACGGACGCGTGAACGTGCACATAGTAAACCTGATGCGGTGCAAGACTAGCGCAGGCATAGTTTGCACTCGTTACTCGTTGCGCCACGTGCGTCTAACACCTCCATGTTCAGTATGTTGAACTTCCTGACATCGTCTCAGTGGTTTGGTGGGAACCTGCAGGTCTGACGCTGGTACTCGCTGCAGCTACTGATTCTTTTACTATATTGCCGGTCGTGGACTGTAATGAAAGTTGAGATTGGCTGGCGGCACACACACACACACACACACACACACTACAGAGACCTTGCAGCCCCTATAAT